>JAQZBX010036722.1:0-24073 GCA_029593785.1 Cabassous unicinctus
CAATTACAGAATGAGAAGGAAGTACTTAACAATTTACAGAACAACAGGTGTGAATCCCACATGAACAGAGCTAAAAGATAACACTTCAACTCCTACTTCCTCCAAACCTATCACTGTCATCCTTTCTCAGTGATGAAGTGGTCACTGTCAGTCATTAACTTATGCATAAGTAATTGTTAAAGATAGGAATATCCAATGATAGCAAATTCTTGTACTTATTTCTTCTTTGAGAGGATATTTGCTTTCTTGTGAAATAAATTTTACAGAAATAACCTTTTTATCATGTCAGCCTGAGAATCCATATTCTTGTTGCAAGTTGGGGAACACAAATTATGCTCCCAATTTTCATTGAAAAGTTAGTAAAGGGAAAGTTAAAGAGGAGAGCTTTGAACCTCACTGAATTGTGAATTTTTACTCTTTTAATATCTAGTATTAAAACCAGCGAGCCAAAGAGTATCAAAGCATTAGGCCTTCAAGCGATAAAAAGAATTTGTAGCCCTTTTTTATTGTTATGTGACAGGGAACAGTGAACAGTCCAGGATGGGTATTTTAAGAAATGGACACTCAGAAATGGAAATTCTAACTGATCCCCAGTTTGGATGATGTACTATGTTGTTGTTGTGGTGGTGGCGGTGGTGGTTTTCCTTTTTCATTTCAGAAGTTGTGAGTTCACAAAACAATCATGCATATCATACAGATTTCCCATACCTTGGCCCACCACTAGCACCTTACATTGCTGTGAGACATGTGTTACAAATGATGAAAGAACATAGTATTAATACTATTGCTATCTATAGTCCATACTTTACATGTGGTGTATTTTTCCTACAAACCATCCTATTACTAATGCCATCTATTAGTATTGTATATTTGTTCATGAGAGAATGTTCTCATACTTATACTGTTAACCACAGTCCATCCTTTGTCAAAGAGTTCTCTGTGTTATACGGTCTCCTGCCTTGTACAATTCTGCCCAACGGTACACTAAGTGGGTCTCAGTTTCATCACAATGATGTGTTGTCATCAACACAGTATATTTCAGAACATTTTGATTACACCAAAAGGAAAAATCCCATTAGCCCTGATAAACCCATTTTGACCCTTAGCATTGATATTGTACCTTCTTTATCATTTCTGTAAAAATATTAAAATATTTTTGTTAACTATAGTCTATACATTACATTAGTTGTATTTTTCTCAAGTATCTCCAAATTCTTAATACCTTGTAGTAGAGAAACATTCTAGTATTTGTACTATTAACCACCATCATCATCCACTATCTAAATCACTATATTATAAAGCCCCTAGAATATCCTCTAGCTTTCTTTCAAATGACCTTATTCTTGCTAGATGACCCCTTACACCCAATATCATACTTAAAAATCAGCACTGTTGATTATACTCACTATAATGTGTTTCCATCAATTCTAATCATTTGCCTACCATTACAATTCCCCTTATTAAACATTCTATATACATTCATCATCAGTACCCCCTTCTAAATCCACATTCTATCTCCTAGTAATCTATACTATATGCTTTAACTCCATGAGTTTTCTCATGGTATTTAGTTCATACTAGTGAGACCATACAATATTTTTCCTTTTGTGTCTGGCTTAGTTCACTCAACCTAATGTTCTCAAGGTTCATTGATGTTGTTGCATGCATCCATCCATAGTTCACTTTTCTTACAGCTAAAGAGTATTCAATGATATGTTTATCCATTCATTGGTAGAAGGACACTTGGGTTGTTTCCATCTGTTAGCAATAGTGGATATTGTCACTATGAACATTTGCGTTCATAGATTCTTGATGGGAGGGAAAAAAACTCTTGATGGGAAAGTCTATGAGCAAAAGCTTCAGCTGTAGCTGCCAGCACCCATTCACCCACCCTCATAGCATATTACTTTGGAACTTATGGCTTCTTGCAGGTATCTATGGACATAAGGGGTGAAAGGGGTCCAATTCCCCAGGAAAAGGGATAAAGATGCATACAGTCTAAGACCGATTCAGCTTTTGGCCAACAAATTTGGTCTGCTGTGCACTATGAACTTTTCTAAGTGGGGTGGGGCTGCAACATTGCTTTCCCTGGGAATTAGCAGGAGATGAAAGACATCCCAACCTCTCAAACACCATCCTTACTGAACAGGACTGGTTGTTGAGGACACAATGGGGAATGGAATTATTTCCAACCAAGGACAACAGAGAGGGCTGCTGGCAAAGGGAGAACACCTTCTGAGAAAGTTTTGTTTGGGAGGCTCTGAGAAGCCCTCAGGCAAGATTATCTTTACAATGAAAGCAAGCACATTCCAACGAGGGTTTGGGTTGGAAATCTACCACAGATCATCATCTGTTGACAGATCATTGGGTTGCGGGCAAGGAAAATAAAAGTAAATAAATGAAAGAAGCTTTTTCAGGCCTTTATAGACTTCCACTCAAAGACTCTTGGAAGCTGGTCTACAGCCCATTTCTGGATCCATAGCCCAGAACTGAGCAACTAATCAAAGGCAATTCTAAAGATCTAGAAGTGATTTAAACAAGAATCAAAGAACAGCAGTAACACATAGCATCCTGCCACTAACTCCTAGGCAAGAGAAAGTGAACATCAGAGAAAACTCACCATCATAATCAGATGCCTAGGCAACAGTAAGTAATTACAAGCCATTCTAAGAAAAAGGAATATGTGCCTAAGCAAAAGAATATATCAAAGCCCCAGATGAAACACAGGATTTTTGACAACTAATCAATGAATTTCATACAAATCTCCTATCAAATGTATGAGATGAAAGACAATATGGCTAAAGAGATAAAGGACATCAAGAAGAAACCAGTTGAGGGCAAAGAAGAATTTGAAAACATGAATAGAAAAGTAACAGAGCTTACAGGAATGAAAGACACAATAGGTAGGATTAAAAACACATTAGAGGCATACAACAGCACACCCAAAATTATAAAAGAAAGAATAAGTAACGTGATAGACAGAAGCTGAAATTGAAGAAAGAGTAGTACACAGAGAGAAAAAATGGAAAAAATTGAGCAGGACTCAGGGGGTTCAATGATAACATGATATGCAGCAACATATGTTTAATGGAAATTCCAGAAAAAAATAGCAGGGAAAATGGGAAGACAGAGTATTTAAGTTGGTGGAAAATTTCCCACCTCTCATGAAAGAAAAGAATTTGTATATCTTAGAAGCACAGCATACTCCAATCAGAATAAATCTAAATAGACCCACTGCAGGACACATACTACTCAGAATGTCAAATACCAAAGATAAAGAGAAAATTTTGAAAGCAGCAAGGGAGACACAAACTATCACAGACAAGGGACATCCAACAAATCTTAGTGAAGATTTTTAATTGGAATGAATGGAGGTGAGAAGACAGTGATATGATATAATTAGGATACTGAAAGATAAAAATTGCCAGCCAAGAATTCTTTATCAAGCAATAATGTCCTTCAAATATATATGTGAGTTTAAAACATGAAAAAATAAACAGAATCTAAGAGATTTGTAAACATGAATCCAAGTCTACAGGAAAGACTAAAGGTGGTTCTGCAACCTGAGAGGAAAAGACAGGAGAGAGAGGCTTGTATGAGAGAGTAGATGGCAAGACTGTCTACAAGAGACCCACCTTAGATCCAGTGATACAAATTGGCTGAAAGTGAAAAGTTGGAAAAAGATATTCCATGCAAACAGTAACCAAAAAGGAGTAGGAGTAGCTATAATAATATCATACCAAACAAACTTTAAATGCAGAAAAGTTACAAGAGATGCTGAAAGTCATTATATATTAATAAAGGGACAATCCCCCAAGAAGGAATAATAGTCATTAATATCTATGCACCTAACCAGGGTGCCCCACAATACATGAGAGAAACTCTGGCACATTGGAAGTGAGAATTAGACATCCATTCAATAATAGTTGGAGATTCAACACACCACTCACATCAAAAGATAAAACAATTATACATACGATCAACAAGGAAATAGAGAACTTGAACAATATGATAAATGAACTATATCTAACAGACATAGACAGAATATTGCATGCCAAATCAGTGAGTTATACCTTCTTCTCCACTGCTTATGGATCTTTCTACAGGTTAGACAACATATTGTGTCAAAAAGTAGGTCTCAATAAATATAAAAATATTGAAAGTATACAATGCACTTTTTCAGAGCATAATGGAATGAAGCTGGAAATCATTAACAGATAAGAGAAGAGAAAATTCGCAAATATGTGGAGGCTAAACAAAACATGCCTGAACAATCACTGGGTGAAAGAAGAAATTGCAAGAAAAATTAGTAGATATCTTGAGACAAAAGAAAATGAGAGCAACACTTACCAAAACAGATGGATACAGCGAAGGCAGTGCGGAGAGGGAAATGTATAGCCCTAAATGTCTATATTAAAAAAGAAGAGCTAAAATCTGAGATCTAAATGAGCAACTGGAAAAAACTAGAAAACAAACAAACAAACAAACAAACAAAAAAAACAGCAAACCAATCCCAAAGCAAGCAGAAGGAAAGAAATATTAAAGATTAGACCAGAAATAAATGAAATTGCAAACATAAAAAAATGGAGAAAAAAATTTTAAAAAACAAAAACTGGTTCTATGAGGATAATTGATAAAATGAACCCTTAGATAAACTAACATAAAAAATAGAAGATGCAAGTGAATAAATCAGAAGTGAAACGGGGCTCTTTAAAACTGACCCCACAGAAATAAAAAAAGATCATAAGAAGCTAATATAAGGAATAGTACACCAACAAATTAGACAATCTAGTTAAAATGGACAAATTCCTAGAAATGCACAAATACCCTACATTAACTCGACAAGAAGTCATAGGGTAGGTGACCTTGTAGTATGTTAGAAATGCATAAAGGGAAAAGAAACCACCAATAATCAGGTCGCCATCCTTAAATACACTGGATTTCATTTTGAGGAGCAGGTGGGATCAGCTAAACTTCATGCAAAGAAGGGAAGCTGCAGGAGCAGGAAAATAAAAATCAGTTGGAGCATCTCCGAAGTATATCTACAAATTTCAGCCAAAGCCTTATGTGTGTGCAAGGTATGGGACAGGCAGAGCTGAAATGGAACCTGTAGCCTCAAGCTTATATTTATACAAATACATGTATGTGTATATGATATTAGTGTGAACCATAGAGGCAACTCTAATAATTAATGACTTATTGTTAAGCTTTTCCACCTACCCAGACAATTAGGGAATCTAGAATACTTTCTGCCCTGGGGCTCTTCATCTGAGGTCCTGTGGCCAGCTGAAAAACAAACGTTGAAAAATATGTTTGAGGATCAACCTTTCTCACCACTAGGTGCTATGATTTCATCCAATTCCATGGAGAGCAAGGTCCCAGGGACCACCTCCTCCCCAGGCTCATTTAGTTCTAACCCTTACCAATTAATCAGACCCATTCAATGGAGTGGCACTTATTGCATCAGAAGAACAATGTGTCAAGAATGGGTCATGCCAGGCAGAATTTAGCCAAGAAATTCCTGGCATTGTTCTCTCCAATGTCCAATATAGAGAGTGACAGCATCATGCACTCCAGTCCAGGGTAACCACACAATTTGCTCTGAATGGTAGATGCAAGTCTCCAACCATTCATGTGACCAGAAACCCCCAGAAGACAATGTGTCCCTGCCTGGGGGAGGAACAGTCATGGTAAATTCAAATATTTCAAATCAGTAGCTTCATAGCAATAAAAAAAATAAAGTTGCATTTTGAATTCCTAAAGTTTGACACACTTACCTACTCCTCAGTCCTTGTAAAGCATGCTAAAATCATAGATAAGCAAGTTGTACTGATCCATTTCTAACCTACTGATGGGTTTCCTTTAATATTTGTGCTTTGATGGGAACATGGAGCTACATGGGAAACCCTTGTCTTTTCTCAGCCTAAGCAGAGAACAATAGCTGGAACGTACCCCCATTTACTCTCTACCACAAGAAACACCTATGACACAGGCAACACCTCTAGATTTCTATGGCCCTGGAGTGAAAAATAAAGGGCTAATGGTAACTATCTTGGAAGGGAATTTACAGATATGACCATCATGTATGCATACACACAAATGATCAATTGCTAAGGCTGAGAGTTCTATGTTTTGGGACTACCACTTAAATTATGGCCTCCCACACTCAAGATTTCCTCCTCTGATTTGGCCAGTTAGTGATACCTGAAGCTGTGGATGACAGAGCTCATGTAACACCAGAAACACATAGACAACATAAACAGATAACAAGGGCTTTATTCACTACCTTCCAAGTAGTAGTGAGGATGATATGTCACTCATGCTGCAGTGCAGTTTTATTGTGGTCATAGCTGTGGGTGAGATCATTTCAATATTTGAAATTATGGAGAGTAACGTATGTTCAGATGACTGTTAGGCTGAAGATTACTGAGCTGTTTGTGATCCAAGGGTTCCAAATTGGATAAAGAGCTCTCAAAAGTAAAGTGGAATCAGGTCCAGCTGGCACTACCCCAGTGATAGTTTGAGGAACAATGTCTCCTTATACAATTCATGATGAACTAAAAAGACCTTCCATGCAAATGAAATTTTTCTTATCTTAACTCCTGGTTTGGTGGCTGAAACTGATTATTCTATTTTTCCAAGAAGAAATTTTTGCTTGGCTCTAGATATGCTAAAGGAAGAGTATATGCATGAGTTTGGGATGTGGGATCAAGACTCCATGCATTGACATAAAACTGAAAAAAGTTGTATGAAAGTGGAGCAATGCATTTGATCTGACAGGTGATTGGTCTCAGAAATTGAGGTGAAGTCCTAAGTCTTGAGGACTTCTGAATCTGGTATGAGCTAGAGTTTTAAGTGTCTGAGCTTAGAGTTTTAACACCCATTCTTGAATATTTATGTAAGTCCTAGTTCTGGGGTACAGGTTCCTGGGGACTGGTGGAATCAGATAGGAGTGAGCCTGGAAAGGAGAGAGAAAAACCCTTCAACTCAACTTAAGGTAGCATACTTCAGTTCCAGTGCACAATAGGGCTGAGTTCATTCTACTTTATACCTTACATGGGATCCTGATCAAGGTTAAAACCTAATGACTTCAAGATGACATACAAGCCTCCTAGGCTGGCATTAAAAACTTTTAAACCTGGCCCTAGCCTAGCACCTCTTTTCCTTTGCATGGGTTGCTAGTCTTAATCAAATGTCATCGTTAACCCTGCTATTTAAGCCAATACTTGTAGATTCATGCTTGTGTCAGCACTGGGCTTCATCCCAGTGCCTCAGCACTCAGACATCCAAGGTATTATCAATTCATGTATTAATAAATTCTTTCCATAGCCTAAGACATCATCACCCTCCCCAAAAACCTCCAAAAATGTCTTTCTGTGTTTCATTAAATCTACTCTTGTTCCTTTCCCAATACATTCTTCATACAGCACCTAGAATGATCATTCTGCAAAGAACATTGGATCACATGATTTTCCTGACAAAAGCATATCAGTGCCTATACATTTACATCACAATCCAATTAAAAAAGGCAGAAGTATAAGTTTCCCTATTTGCAGTAAAGAGATCCCACATAGAGGAAATCCTGAAAAATCCATAATAAAGCCACTAGATCTAATAAAGGAATTTAGCAAAGTGGTGGGGTACAATATCAACACACAAAAATCAGTAGAGTTTTTATACACTAGTAATGAAATAACTAAATTTAAAGAAAACAGTAGATATTCCTTTTATTTATTAATGCATTATTTTCTTATTATTTTTATTTATTGATTTTTTGGCTTTGTTTTTGGGGAGGATTTGAATTGCAGAAGGGTCACAATGGTTGCAGGGGAGGATCACTGGTGCAGGGTGTCAGTAATGGGGGGATGTGTGGAGAGGGGTGCTCTAGGACATGCCTCTACAGGATATGAATATGTTCAAGTGGTCATGGGGTATTGTCTTGGTAGGACAACACCCACACAAAAACTGAAAGAATATTGTATTCTCCTTATGGGAAGTCCTGCTACACTCTCTAATACAGCAGCAAGAATCCCCTGAGTATATGGGAAGTGCCTATCTCCCCATCATGGGACATGACTCCTGGGGATGAGCTTCCCTGGTACTGAGGGATTATTACCAACCACCAACTAGTGATGAATTTGAAAAAAAAATCTTGTCCAAAGGTGGAACATATTAAATACAAATGAGTTTTTATGTCTAAGAGATTTCAAAGTGAGTCCAGAGGTCATTCCAGAGGTTATGTTTATGCACATCTCAGGAAGATCTCATTGACTGCCACAGCAAAAAATGCCTCAAGCAATGAGGATCCTGAGGGCTCTAGAGACATCTAGACACTGTTGGCAGGGCAGACAATCTCAGGAATTCAGCACTCTCTTGGTGGGCTTTACTGTGGAATATATGGTCCCCAGTGTAAAACAGTTAGACTCATTTACAATTTCCCTACACATGGCTCTTCTACCCCTTTTATTTGAACCTATATTTAGCACTATATTCATTAAATATATGCATCAGAGACTTAAATCTTTGGTCTTTTCATATGCCAGTTGAGCCCTGAATCTCAACAGAGTTGCAGCATTACTCTCCAGTTCATTGGACTCATCCAGGACAACTAACAACAGGATGATGATGGACAACACCCAAAAACAGAGAGTATCTACTAATGCAAGCAAGATAGTTCCATCCATCTTTCCCATGGGATCTAAGCCCCCTTTCAGTCAGAAACAGAGTGGACATTACTATCCCAAAATCCTCAAGATGGAGGAATGAACAATCAATCATAAGGCGGTGAATTCAACTATGGACTAAAGTATTAATAGATTTATTATTATTCTAGTGATGTAAGTACTAGTAACATTGATATAAAAGCAGTGGCCACCAGTGGCTCCGAGGGGAGGGAGAGGGAAGAATTCACATAACATGGGGCATTTGTGGGACATTGGAATTGTACTGCAGGGCATTGCAATGATAGATGTAGGCCATTATACATTCTGTCAAAACTTATAAAATCATGTGGTGCAAAGTGCAAACTTTAACGTAAACTATAGATCCTGGTTAGTACTAATGCTTCAATGTGTCTTCATCAATTGTAACAAATGTGCCACAGAAATGAAAGATGTTAATGGGGAAAAGTGGAGGAATGGAAGGATGGAGTACATGGGTATCTCCATTTCCAACAGTATCTAAAAGAATAAAATATCTAGAATTAAATTTAAACAAGAGGTAAATGATCTCTACACAGAAAACAACAAAATATTCCTGAAAGAAATTAAAAAGACTGAAGAACATGGAAGGACATTTCATGTTTTTGGATTGCAAGACTATTATTAAGATGTCAGTTTTACCCAGAGCTATTTCTATATTCGACAGAATCCCAATCAAACTTCCAACAACTTTTACAGATAAATATCCAGGTTTCATGTCCCAATTTGTTGAAAAAAAGCATTCTCTCCCAATTGGATGGCCTTGGAATATTGCTTACCTCAATTGACTGCAGATGCATGTATTTTTATTTCTGAAGTCTCAATTATATTCCATTGATCTATATGTCTTTCGTTCTGCCAGTACCAAGCTGTTTGATTACAAACCTGGCCCCAGCTTATCACATCTTTTCCTTTACATGGGTCTCAAGCCTTAACCAAAATGGCATCATTACCCCTGCTATTAAGCCAGTACTTGCTTGAGTCAGCCCTAGACTTCATCTCAGGGCCTCAACCTCAGACATTCAATCTATTAGAGACTCATTACAAATTATTACATTTCTTTCCATAGCCTTAGACACGAACATCTCCACCCTGAACATCTACAGGTTCATTCTGAGTTTCTCTAAATCTTTTCTTTCTCCTTTCCCAATCCATTCATCTCACAGCAACTCAGATAATTTTTCTGAATAATGAATTGTATCACATGATTCTCCTGCTACAAACATTTCAGTGTCTCTCCATTTCTCTTTGGGTAAATTTAATAGTTAACTAATATGACCCTGCTCATCACTCTTGTCTTATATTCATCTCTCACTTCATCACTAACCTTCAAACAAATGGGTCTTATTTTAGTCTTTCATCCACACCAAGATATTTCCACTAGGATCTTTTATGTAAGCTTTCTATCAGCATCAAGTATTTTTTTACCCTTTTCAGCACCAAGTATAATTTTTACCTTTAACCTTATTCATTCTTTCTATCCCAGATTAAATTTTCCAAAGTCTTTATCTGACTCCATAAAAAATGCTGTTACCTACTATTATTCTTCTTTATGGAAATTGTTATATGACATCACATGCTTAAGTTTTAGAAGACTTATTATAGTTAAGATATCACTACAATCCAAAATAATCTACTGATTCAATATATTCCCAGTTTGTAGTCTATCTTTTAGTTTTCAGAAATGTGAAAGCTGATCTTCACATTCACATGGAATTGCACAAAGTCCCAAATTGACAAAAAAAATCTTGAAAAGTGTTATCCCCACTTTTATTCTTTGGTTCAGACAGACTTCAGAATGAAGAAACACGACCTTAGTACAGTCAAAAGTTTATTTAATTTCAGCTCAGTGTTGTGGCTCAAACCTGGCCTAAGCATTGGTGGAAGTGCCCTCAGTGTTACAGCTCAAGCCTGGCCAAGGCATCGGTTGAAGCACTCTGGGGGGCAAAATGGAGGTGAACAGCTCAGTGCTATGGCCTGGCTCAGTGTTGCACCTTGGCTCAGTGTTACACCTCAGTGTTCATCTGGCCAGGGCACACTCAGGGCTTTGGGGCTGTGCTTGATATAGGTTCACTGTGTTGCCACCCCTGGGGGTGGTGCCCCATTGTGATGCTCTGATTAGTTAATCACTGGTTGCATGTGAGGGCATTAGTTAGGGTTTGGAGACTAGATTAGCATTTTATGTTAATGGGGTATCCTAACTGGGAGGTGTTGAATGGCTGTTTATGGGAGGATGTTGATTGGCTGTTTATTAATTGGGGTAATGGATCCTATTGGTTGAAAAGTCTCTTATTCTATTGGTTGGCTCAGGATCTTTTATCCTTATGGTTGGCTCAAGATCCCTCTGCTTAGGGGTTACAGTTAGGTTACCAGCCCACTCCTTCAGTAACTGTTTACATAACCACAGGATTTATAAAATTTTTATAAGCATGACATGAAATCGATAAGCCATAGAAGGAAATATGAGCAAAATTTGATTCCACAAAATTTTGTAGACTTCCTTTGCCAGAGAGCCCCTTGATAGATAATCCCTGCATGTGTGTCGTTGCTGTTAGTGGTGGTGGTGGTGGTGTGTGTACATGTGTGTGTTTGTGTTTTGGGAGGGTTTAAGGTATAAAGGGAGGGGAAGAAAGGGTCAAAGAAATAATAACTGCAAGCAATATTACCAAGGCTTGATAAGTACTAGCATCCCAACCCCCAACCCTAATGTGGCATCCAATTGAAAATATTTTATCATTAATGTTTGACATTGATGTTAATCCTAACTTAATAATAATATTGTTCTAATAAATGACTAATTCTTAATTTTCCCACCACATTTTAAAAGAATTTAGAGGGTGAGAACTTTCAATCCTGGCAACAACCTCTTAATAGCCACCAAAAGGGATTCCTAGTAATAATTACACCCTGCTATAAAGATCTCTCCAACAACAAAAATTAAAAAGCCTTGGATAGAAATAACATTTTGGATTCATGCCAGTGGCAATACTTCATTTGCCTACCTAAGCTTCTACACCTTGTCTGGAAAACTAAGAGACAATACTGGTATAGGTTAGTGAAAGACAAAGTTGGTCCTGGGCACACTCTGAAACCCAGAGTTATGGATTCCAACCTTTCATCTGAGTTATATTTTTTGTCTCTTAGGCCTTTACTGTTTTATTTCTTTCATTGAGATTCAAAGGGCTTCAATCCAAGGTTTGTTGACTGTAAATGAAACAATTAGTTTATCTTGCACTTCTATGATAATTCATTTTCAACCCAGGCTTACAACCATGTGGAGATAAGAAAGGCAAACATAATCTTCAACTTGTTTTGGATGGATGGGTGACACAGAGGTGGTAAGTGAGAGTCACAATAAAGAAGAGGGTTTCATATGCTGAACAGAGTCCAAAAAAAATTTATCCGGAGTCAAACAAATACGCTTTTGAATCTATTCTCCCACCGTTTCTGGAGATATGATTTTGGATAATTTTGGAACCACTCTGTCATTTTCTCTTCAAATTTAAATGGGAATAATAAACATTTGTATTACATGTATAGCATGACAAAACACAAGAATACAATTTGAACATCTGCAAAGGATATTTTGTGATGCCTGATATCTGATAAATATTTATTAATGTTGTGCATTATTTAATCATAACTACATTTAACTACAATCTAAAGTGCCAAAAAGCAAGATTCTTGACTTCCTTATAACATCCACTTCCTTACAAAAATAATACATAACTACATTGACTTGTGAATTCCTTCCACTTTTAAAAGTGAATCATACTTTAAGTGCTTTGAATACTCATTCCCTTTGTTGATGTGATAATAATTATTTTGGGTTTTTTTCTTCACATGGCCATAAAGAGCTCCTGTGACTGAAATGGTTAAAATTTTGCGGTATGTTGTAGAATATATGGCTATTTTATGTGTTGAATTCACTTCTTTTTCTTTGTAAAGTAAACTTATTAATCAAATGAGCAAGTATAGGTTTTCACTGGAATGTAAATCTACAAGGCACTTTCGATGGGTGTTACACTATGTGCCAAAATGGAAATTTTAGAGAAAGGCAGCAGGTTTCACCTCAGAATAGATTCTGATTAAGATTTGGTTATGGAAAATAAGAGGTCAGAAAATTATTGAATAAGATTTAAAAATCACATGTAATATAAAAACCAGAAGTATTAATCAGAAGTGTCCCCTGGGGAAAGCCTAGGTTGAAGGCCAGCATTGCAACTTGTGTGGTGAATACTACTGTATAAAAGGAGTTCCCCAAGATTCTCCTAAAAAGGTTTTAAATAGTTCCTACTGAATTATAATTCCTCTTTTTCCCTTAAGAATATAAGATGACAGTGTCAATCAGGTTCATTGATCATTCCACATATATTTACACAATGATTTGCACACATACACAAACAGTGTCAAGCTCATCTCTGGAGTAAAACTGATTCATAAAAGCACAAAGTCCAGTGTGGCAGCAGGTTCACAGGTGCAGGCTGCAGCCTAGCTAACTTCCTGTTCTCTTCTTTCTTCCAACACGTACTGTCACATATGACAATGTCTCCACTCCCTGCCCCTAAAGACAACTTACAGTAACAATAGAAAGGGTTATGGATGCTCTTGTAATACAGGATTTATATCATGTTCTGTGTGAATGGCTCAAACTCTTGAGCAAATGGCTTTCATAAATTTTCATAGGAATTTTTTTAACAAATCAATTTTATTTTTACATATTAAAGCATAAATCCATCCAAAGAGTACAATCAATGGTATTTGTTGTAGTCACATATTTGTGCAGTCATCACCTCAATCATTACCAGAGCACTTTTATTATTCCAATATTAATAATAAAAAACAAAACTCATCACCTCTCAATTTATCTATGGCTTACCTGCCATACATAGCTGATATTCTTTATCCTTCTCTCTAGTATATTTGTATTTATAATTTGTAAAAACTGTCTTATATATGCAATATCCCCCATATTCATGTTTTGCATGATGTTTTACTATCTTATACAGTCCCATGTTACAATTTTTAGTGTTCCTTCTAGTAATAGACATGACCTTAGACTTTCCCTTTCAACCACTGCCATACCCATAAAATAGCACTGCTAATTACAAACACCATGATATGCTTTAACCATTTCTATTCATTTCCAAAGATTTACAATCTTTTTTTTTTTTTTACCAGTTCTGCACAGATTAACCCTCAGCTTTCCATTCTTTATTTTCCTTTTATTTTCTGGTGACCTATACTCTAATCATTAACTCCATGAGTGCACACAATATATTTAGTTCATGATAGTGTAATCATACAGTATTTGTCTTTTTGTGTCTTGTTTACTTCACACAACATAATGTCCTCCAGGTTCAACCATGTTGTCATATGCTTCATGACTTCATTTCTTCTTAATGCTGCATAGTATTTCTTCATGTATATACATCACAATTTGTTTATCAATTCATCAGTTGATGGACACCTGGGTTGTTTCCAAATTTGGCAATTGTGAATAATGCCATTATGGACATCAGTGTGCAGATGTCTGTTCCTGTCTCTGCTCTCAGTTCTTCTGGGTATGTACCTAGTAATGGTATTACTGGTTCACATGGCAAGTCTGAATTCAACTTCTTTAAGAACTGCCAAACAGTCCTCTAAATTGGTTGTACCATTCTACGTTCCCATCAACAGTGAATAAGCATTCCTATCTCTCCACATCTTCTCCAATATTTACAGTTTTCAGACTTTTTAATAGTGGCCAGTCTAAAATGCAGTTATGATTTGCATTTCCCTAATTGCTAGTGATGTTGAACACTTTTTTCATGTGTTTCTCCACCATTTTATTTCTTCTTTGGACAATTGTCTTTTCAAGTCTTTTGACCATTTATTAATCAGGTAGTTTGTCTTTTTATTGTTGAGTTATGTAATCTATTTGTATATTATGGTAATTAAACCCTTATCAGATATGTGATTGCCAAATATTTTCACCTATTAAGTTTGCTGCCTTTTCAGCCTTTTGACAAAGTCCTTTGAGGTACAAAAGTGTTTAATTTTGAGGAGGGCCCATTTATTTTTTTCTTTTGTTGCTTTGGCTGTAAGATTTAAGAAACTACCGCCTAACAGAAGTTCTTGAAGATACTTTCCTGTATTTTCTTCTAGGACGTTTATGGTTTATGCTTTTATGTTTAGGTCCTTAATATATTTGAGTTAATTTTTGTCTAAGGTGTGAGAAAAAATCTTCTTTCTTTCTTTTGGATATGGTTATCCAGTTCTCCCAGCACCATTTGTTGAATAGACTGTTCTGGCCCAGCAGGGAGGCCTTGATCACCTCATCAAAAATCACTTGACTGTAGCTGTGAAGGTCTATTTCTGAGTTCTCAATTAACTTAAATTGGTCAGTGTGTCTGTCTTTATGCCAGCATTTTTGTAAAACGATGTAAGTAAATGGAAAACATTTACCTATATTGTCTTCTAGATATTTGATAGACAACTTGACTTTATTACCAAGAATTTCAAATGTTTATCCACCTGAAAATCTTAAAACAACTGTTTATCCACAACAGTATTTCCTTCTTTCCAATTAACAGATTTTTAAAAGTAAACTTCAATTTCTAGAGAAGGAGCACAATTAATTGCCTAATATTTCTGTGAATTCTAAAATAATTGCTCAAGAAAGGCAAACCTTTACTCTTCTAATTATGTATTACCTGAAGTGGAGTTTTATCTTGCTGAGATATAATTTACATGCAGTACAAGTCACTTAATGTGTAGTTTCTATGAGATTTAACAAATGTATACAGGTGTGCAACCACCACCACAATCAAGATACTGAAGAGTTTCATTATCCCCAGAACTCCCTTGTGCTCCTAAGTGGTCACTCTCAACTCCCCAACCTTTGTCTCAATGGGATATTTAAATATTTGCATCTATTCTTGAATCATCAAAGATAATTCCCAATATTATATTGAGCACTGATTTATACTGCAATATGTCTATCTTTGGAGATTTGGTTCAGTCAGATAAAGATACCACAAGAAAAGAAAAGCATAGACATATATAGATATATAGATGTAAAAATCCTCCACAATATATGAGCAAACCAAATCCAACAGCACACTTAAAGACTTATAACACATGATCAAGTGGGATTTATCCCAGGTGTAGCTCAACACGAGGAAAATCAAGTAATGTAATATATCACATTAACAGAATGAAGGGAAAAACATATCTCTATGCAAAAAAGGCATTTGTCAAAATTAGCACCCCTTCAGGATAAAAACACTTAGAAAGCTAAGAATAGAATGACATTTCCTCAACATAATAAAGGGCAAAAACCCACAGCTAATATCCTACATAACGATGAAAGATTGAAAACTTTCCCTCTAAGATCAGTAATAGGACAAGGATGCCCACAGTCACCACTATTATGGAGCATTATACTAAGAATTCTAGCTGGAACAATTAGGCAAGGCAAGAAAAATAAAACATATCCATATTGAAAGAGAAGAAGTAAAACTACCATATTTTCCCTATTTGCGATGACACAGTCTACGATCTTGATGACATGATCTGAAATATCCACAATATAGCTATTAGAGCTCCTAAAGAATTTCATCACCGTGGCATGGTACAAGATCAATGGACAGAATTCAGTAGTGCTTTTATACACAAGCAATGAACAACTGGAAGAAGAAATCAGAAAAATTTTATGTACAATAGCAAATTAATATATTAAATATCTAGGAATAAGTCTAACCAAGGATGTAAAGGACATGTATACAGGAAAATACAAAAATTTTTTAAAGAAATCAAAGAAAATCTGAATAAATGAAAGAACATTCACTGCTCATGGATTGGAAGGCTAAATGTTGATAAGACATCAATCCTACATAAAGCAATTTATAGAATCAGCACAAACCCAATCAAAATTCCAACAGCCTTCTTTGCAGAAATGGAACAGCCAATCCTTAAACTTATATGGAAGGGTAAGGCACTCCGAATAGCCAAAACCACCATGAAAAAGAAGAATGAACTTGGAGGACGCACACTTTCAGATCTTAAAACTTATCACAAAGCCACAGTAATCAAAACAGCTTGGTACTGCACAAAGACAGATATATAGTCCAATGGATATGAATCTAGAGTTCAGAAATCAACCTTCACATATATGGCCAATTGATCTTTGACAAGGTGGTAAAGAACACTCATTGGAGAAAAATAGTGTCATCAACAAATGGTGCTAGGAGCTCTGGACCTTCACATGCAAAAGAATGAAGGTGAACCCGTACTTCCCACCTGTGACACTTTGAAATTCTGTTATGCATGCCAAAAAGAAAATGATTATGTTCTTAAACTAACTTATTCCTGTGAGTGTGGGGCTTTTGCTTTAATTTCAGTTAAGATATTTTGATTGATTGCTTGATAAGATCAATTCAGGGCTTTTGATTGAACTAAGTAAATGAGGCATGACTAAGGTTTTGTCTCAGCCCTTTTGCTTGGTCTTATATAAATGGAGACACAGGGAGTAAGGAAGCAGCCATTTTAAAAGTATATTTTTATTACAGAATTTTTAAACTTACAAAACAATCATGCACATGTGTAGAATTCCCATGCAACAGCCCTTCACCAACACACCACACCGTTGTGGAAGATTTGTTATAGATTATGAGATAATATCATCAGACTATTATCACTAGCTATGGTCCACAGAGTGCATTTGGCATATTTTTTCCACACTCCCTATTATTAACAGTACATCTTTGGTCTTGATGTGAGCATATTACAGTATTGCTGTTACCTATAGTCCATAGTCCACTTTTGATCCTGCTGTGTGAGAGAGGACTCAGGATCACCAGCAGCCAAAGCTTAAGCATGAAGCTCCAGAGAGGTTGGGCTCCCAGAAAAATTCAAGGTTGAATAGACAAACCCTATGCCTGGTTGCCCAAAGCTGAATTTCAGGAGATGGTAGAGTCTGGAGGGGAAGGCAGAGACCTCTGCAGAGATCAGCAGCCATTTGGCTCACCATGTGACAAGACCTTGAGAAAGCATCTCTGCCGATGCCTTGACTTGGACATTTTACCACCTCAGAATGGTAAGCTTTCATCCCAAATAAATCCCCTTTATAAAAGCCAACCCATGTCTCATACTTTGCATCACCTTCTATGTGGCAAACTAAGATACCACCTTATACAATAATCCACATAAAATGGATCAAATACCTAAATATATGAGCCAGAGCTATAAAATTCTTAGAAGAAAATGTAAGGAAGCATCTTCAGGCCCCTGTGGTAGGTAATGGTTTCTTAAACTTTGTGCCCAAAGTATAAAAAACAAAAGAAAAAATAACAGATAAATAAGACCTCATCAAAATTAAAAAACTTTTGCACCTTAAATGGCTTTATCATGAAAGTAAAACAATGACTTACATAATGAGAGAAAACATTTGGAAACCACACATTCAATATGGGTTTAATATCCAGAATACATAAAGAAATCCTTCAACTCCACAACAAAAAACAAAGAATCCAATTAGAAATTGGGCAAAAGACTTGAATAGACATTTCTCCAAAGACAATATACAAATGATCAAAGTGTACATGAAAATATATTCAACATAATTAGCCATTAGGGAAATGCAAATCAAAACCAGAATGAAACATATTTCATATCACTAGCATGGCTACTTTTAAAACAAATGGAAAATTACAAGTGTTGGATGAGATATGAATAAATAAGAACATTCATTAGTGGGAATGTAAAATGGTGCAGCCAATGTGGAAGGCAGTTTGACAGTTCCTCACAAAAGTATAAAATTGTCAAATGAACTGGCAATCCCATTTCTAGGAATAGAACCAAAAGAATTGGAAGTAGTGACTCAAACAGATATTTGCACACTGATGTTCACAGTGGCATTATTCACAATTGCTAAAAGATGGAAGCAAACCAAGTGTCTACCAACTGATGACTGGACTTATAAATGTGGTATATACACACAATATTATATTATCCAATCATAAAAAGAAATGAAGTTCTTATCTATACAACAATATGGATAGGACTAGAAGACATTATGTTGAGTGAAATAAGCCAGGTTCAAAACAAATTATTGTATCATCCCTCTGATATGAAATAATTAGAATCTACAATATAGTTAACCGGAAATGGGTTGGGTGTTCAGAATCGGGAGATAAGATGTAAAATGCAGATGGTTTCTATTTGGAATGATAGAAATGTTTTGGTGGTGGATGGTGTTGATGATAGTACAACAGGTCATCAATGTAATTAACAGCACTGAAATATACATCTGAATATGGTTAAAAGTGGAAAATGTTATATTGTATATATGGTACAAGCATAAACTAAAAGAAAATCTATGTAACTGCATAACACAGTGAACCCTAAGTTAAACCATGGACCATAGTTAGTAGTATATTTATAAAATTGTGTTTTCTTCAATTGTACTGAATGTATCACACCAATGGAGGCTTTTAATAATTAGTTGTTATATCAGAAACCTGTATTTTATGTATGATTTTTCTGTATACCCACAACTCCTCTAACAACAACAAAAAAATAACAAAAGAGATAAGAATACAATGAAGAAGGCTGGCAGACACCATACAATCAAGTAATCATTGTGAACATCATCGCTAATGGGACTTATCAAAACCAGTGGATTCAGGATGCAATGAGAAGAATGTAGCATCACTCTGTTATTCCTGCCAAAGGTGCATAACTTGAAACTAATATAAGGAAGGAATACTATCTCAAACTGAGGGAATTTCCACTAGTACCTAATCAGTATTTGCAAAAGTAATAAAGTCATGGAACACAAGAAACACTATGGAATATGAGCAGTTTGAAAGACACCAAGGAAACAATGGATGATTCTTTACTGCATGCTTCTACTAAATGGACACTTTTGGAATAATAAGTGAAACCTGAATGATATATATGGATTACTGGGTGTTAATATATCAATTTCATCTCCTGATGCAGATAGTTCTCTTGTGGCTATATAAGAGAACATCTTTATTTGTAGGATATGTATATTAAAATATTTGGTGTTGATGAAAAAACCATATATGAAGCACTGATTTATACTGCAATATATCTATATTTAAAGCTGTGGTTCTCAAGGGATAATTCTTCTCCTTAAGGAAAACTTGGAAACATTTGAGGTTTTCACAATTCAGGAGGGAAACATCTTGGATGTAGTGGGTCAAGATAAGGATGTTGCCACGTGTCCAACAATACACAGGACAATCCCCTACATGAAGGAAATAAAGAGAAACCTGAATTGTAGTGAAGTGAAAATAGAATGTATGACCTAGAGAAACGCTTTTGAGGTATCTGTATGAAGCAGGTTGCTCACAGAAACTTGTTTCCATTTTTTAATAGATATAAGAGAAGGGCTTATCATCTTACTCTAGTTATTTTTTTTTTAATTGCATATATATAAATAGGAAAGATGAGGGGCATGATAGGGTGCTAATCATGTTGTGCTTCTTCATCTGGGTGTTTTAGACTCAAGTGTGTTCCATTTGTGAAAGTCAACCAAACTGTATATTCATGACTTACGCGCTTTTCTGAAAGTACAATATAATTCAATGAAACATTTAAAGACTCAACAGTTAAGGAAATGCAAGTTAAGTAAGAGAAATTGTAGAAATTTTGGAAGCATTCTTTCCTTTCCCTGGAAATTCCTAAAGAATATATTATTAGAGACAAGTTTAGAGAAAGGGCTGATACTCAAAAAGTCACCTGAAGATCAGCATAACTCGAGGGCTTATGGGAAATACAAGTTCTCAGGCTCCACTTGAAACTGGAATCAGAAATTCTAGATTGCAATGCAGTCTGTGTTTTAATAAATCCTCCTGGTGAATATGATGTACACTGAAGTTTGAGAAGGTCTAGAGAGGACATGCTCATTCATTATGCTACCAATAAAGATTAAAAAACATATAGAAAGCTTGAACTTAATGGATAGTCTGTAATGGAGAAAGACGTTGTGGCATAGGGAAAAAGGATGGTCTCTTCTATGATTCTTAAGGCAAATGGTTTATAATAACAACTACAACAACATCCTCATCAATCATTTATTCATAGCTTAAAGTATGGCATGAACTATTTTAATGCTTTACACATACTAAATAATTAACTCCTCAAAATAGCCCAGTGAGGAAGGTATTTGATGGTCATTTTACAGATGAGGTAACTGATGCCAAGAGAGGTTAATTAACTGGCTCTAATTCACACAGCTATCAAGTATTGGAAGTGAGATCCAAACCCAAGCATTTGACTCCCCAGTAAGTTTTCTTGCCAGGCACTAGTCATCCAAGATGCCGAGACATTGGCTAACATGAAGATGCTTCATGTCAATGTGAAAAAAACCAAAACTATATTAAAACAATTTTAATATATTGAAACATATATTGAAACAACAATTTTAGTAGATATTTGTAAATTTGGGAAAAGGAAGAGGGTAAATATATTTTTTGGTCATCTCTACTTTGGTATATGGGACTTTTGAAATGCAATGTGATAATATATATAGTGTCCAGCACAAGGACCCAATATAATATATTATCAATTATATGATGTTCCTTTCTCTCACACTTGAGTTAGTAAAAAAATTATCTCAAATGTCTACACGCTTTATCTTGTGGCAAATGTGGTCACTTTGTTGTTAAAATTTTCATACATTTAAAATTTGGTCAATTGAGTCATCCTCTAGCACATTATCCTATTTTAAAATCTGTAAATAATTTTATCACTTCTGAAATTATATCATTAATTTACTTATTATTCATTTATTTTCTGTCATTCATCACTACCATCACCACCAAACTTCCAGAATGTGATAGCATGACTTATGCTAGTTTATTGCAGTATTCCATTACCAAGACATCAGACTGGTACATAGGAGGCACTTGATCAATAGTTTGTTGAATGAGTAAATGAATGAATTTCTTAAGTTTGACCCAGTAATTCAGATGGAATTATAGCAAATACAATTCCAGGTACAATTCCAGTTGAAATGAGCCAGAAAAATGAAGCTAGGACAGTAGGTAGAAAATCTTGAGGAAGGAATGTGAGTCCAAGCATGGATTCTAGAGTGATTTCCTGCTTACAGAAATTGTTTCAGTTAAGTTTTTAAAGATATTATTAATTAGTGAAGTTGTAGGTTTACGGAAAAATCATGTAAAAATTACAGCATTCTCATATACCTTTCCTCCCCCCATCATTAACACCTTGCATTAGCGTGTTACATTTGAATAGCAGACCAGACTTTAACTCATGACTTAAAAAAAAAAAGATTGTATTTCTCATGATTTTCTTGTTGACTGGGTGGTTCTTCGGGTCTGGGGTACCTTGGCTGAGGCTTATTATAAAGTATGTCATTGATTACATATCTAGAGTCTCAGTTGAAATGGCCATGGTGACTGGGCTTCTCTCTAAGTTGCCTCTCATTCTCTAGAGGGCTAGTGGAGGTTTTTTCCCATGGTAGCAGAAGAGAAACTGGCAGCAAGAGAGGGCATGAGCCCTGTTCAAGTGCTTTATAAGCCTCTGCTTGGCAATGTCTCAATGTCCAATGCAAGTTACGTGACCAAGCCTTGATAAAGCACAGACTAAACCTCCTGATGGGAGGAACAGCACAGTTACATTGAAAAGGGATGTACACAGGGAATTGGGAAAATTTTCTGGTGGTTTTGTAATCTATCACAGATGTTCTGATAGAGGAGGTAATTATAACTCAGTTCAAAACAAGCTGAAATACATATTTCTCTTACTGGAATCAGGATAATCCTGTGCTGACCATGGTCACCTATGTGACGCTGTGCCTCTTCCTCTTATGCCTCCTCCTGGCAGCCCTCACTTTCCTTCTGTGCTGACCCCTTTAGAATATTAGCACCTTGCTCCACCTGCATCTCTTGCTCTGCCTCTTCTTGGCCTGCCTTGTCTTCCTTATAGGAATTAAGAGAACTGAGCCCCAGGTGGAAAAACTCACCAAGCTAATTCTCATTTATGGAGAGCTTGCTGATGAGACAAAGGAGGTATATGGAGGTGCAATGTGACAAGACACAGCTCAATGGCATACTTTGAGAATTATTGATTTGTGGCTACCCTTTATAAAGCACTATATATGTACCAAGCTCTGTGATTTATATATTTTAATTAGCTGAATCATATATAATTCAATAAATATTTATTTAGGGCCAACTCTGGACCTAGAACTAAAACATTACCCAATTAAAGGGTGAAGAATTTGCTTCATGGCAGAGGGAAACACATAGGGTTTCAGGAACACATAGGTGAGACACCTAGCAATATCATAATTGGAAAATAATTCCTGAAGAAATGGGAAGTGGGGGAAGAGTGAGAAAGAGAAGGTATCTCTTTTGAAAAGAGAAGAGACTGGAAAGTACATGTAACAGGAATTCAGAATTCAGAGATAATTTTATTATTATTATCACTATCATCATCATCAACATTATTTTATTAGAGCAATTTTAAGTTTACATAAAAATCATTCAAAACTACAAAATTCCCATATTTCCCTGTTCCCACATACATAAACAGTTTTCTTTATTATTAACATTTTGCATTAATGTGGTACATTTTTACAACTGATGGAAAAATATTATCATAATTATATACTATTAACTAAAATCAATATTTTTCATTAGTTTCCACTCTTTGTGTTGTACAGTTCTATGCATTTTTAAAATTTTTATTCTGGTACCTTGTATACAACCTAAAACTTTGTATATTAACCACTTACAAATATCCAATTAAATGGTGTAAATTACACACACAAAGTGTTTGAAAAAAGATAGGAATGTGCCCAATAGAAGAACCATGCTTAACAGATGGGACAACCCAGGAAATTCTAAGAGGACAGGACAGAGAACACACAAATGAGATGTTTCCTTTGGAGGGTAATGGGAACATGTAGAATAATTTTTACGCAGCTTCAAAGCATTTAGTTGTAAATCATAGAAGACCATAAATATTAGTTCTTAAGCTGTGTTCCAAAGAGAACAAAGAAAGAGAAATTCAGACTTTCTGTATTAGAGACTATCTAGTGATAGAATTTTACCAATTGGCCATTTTGGAAGAAAAAAAAAAAACAAGAGAGATGAGTATAATGGCAAAGTGTGATTGCAATGATATAAATTGAGGGCTAAATAGATAAGGAAGAAAATGAATGCAGTGAGGAATAGGCTAATAAGTAGAAAGTAGAAGGATCAAAGCAAGGTTTAAGTACAGGGATGTTTGGAGTAATTGCATTTAAAAAAAACCCTGGAAAGGTATTTTTAGGAAAAAAATGTCTGAAGGAGTGTGGCCATGGAATTAAATGTCCAAGTGTGGCCACAAAGTGA
>JAQZBX010036723.1:0-24073 GCA_029593785.1 Cabassous unicinctus
ACCAGCTCTCCTCCTGCATGAAAGTCAGGTTTGTGCACACTGACACTGATAACAGAAGCCTTGACTAGGAAAAAGGACAGCTTGTGACCCATGGGTTCTCTAAGACTGTGTGGGAAGCATGTCAAAGGCTGGTGTCATCTGTCACTTGGTGCTCACTCAACCCTTTGGTCCCTGGCCACTCTTGGCCAGAGGCCCTGACCCAACCTTCTCCAGGGGCTTGGGAGCCTCCCTGCTCAGTCGAGGTCATCCAGTGATTTGTGAATTCCTGATATTAAATACCTTTTGTCATAAGTATTGGAACTAGCTTACAGAAAAGGGGTAACTTATTGGAAGGATATTGGGATATGTTACAAAATCTAGGAACTGTTGATTACCCAGGCTGGTTGCTCCAGAGATGCTAGGAGCAAGAATTTACATTCCTTCCCTCTAAAGTTCCTGCATAAATGTGACCCAATTCCCAACTCCCAATCTCTCAGTTAAAATTCTAAATTCTTCAGTAAAAGAAATTCTGATAGGTCCAGCTTGGGTCAAAAGTTTATTTCGACATTAATCAACTGTAGCCCAGGGCAGCATTAATCAATAGAAATATGCAAGCCATATATGGAGGTTTAGATTTCCTAGCAATCACATTTTTAAATTAAAAAAAAAATTGGTAAAATTAAATTTTTCTCTTTTTTGCATTTTTTTCTTTTTCTTTTTGCTGTTTCTTTTTCTTTTTTTCTTAATTAGAGAAGTTGTGGGTTTACAGAACAATCATGTATATAATCCAGAATTCCCATACCCAATACCATCACCAACACCTTGCACTGATGTAGAACATTGGTTACAATTGATGATAGGACATTTTTATAATTGAACCATTAATTAAAGTCCATGGTTTAACTTAGGGATCACTGTGTAGTATAGTTCCATGGATTTTTTTTTTTTAATTTTCATTCTGTTACCATATATACAATCTTTTAATCATATTCAGATGTATATTCCAGTGTTCTTAATTGCATTCATAATGTTATGCTTCCATTACCACCATCCATTAACAAAACATTTCCATCATTCCAAATAGGAACCCTGTATATTTTAAGCCTTAATGTCCCATTCCTTATTCCCACCCTGTCCCCTGGTAACCTATACTCTAGATTCTGACCCTATTGATTTACTTATTCTAGTTGTTTCAAATCAGTGAGATCATACAATATCTGCCCTTTTGTGTCTGGCTTATTTCATTCAATAGGATGTCTTCAAGGTTCATTCATGTTGTCACATGTATCAGGACTTCATTCCTTTTTACAGTTGAATAATATTCCATTGTATGTATATACCACATTTTATTTACCCATTCATCTGTTGATGGACACTTGGGTTGTTTCCATCTTTTGGCAACTGTGAATAAAGCCACTATGAACACTGGTGTGCAAATATCTGTTCGAGACCCTGCTTTCAATTCCTTTGAATATATACCTAGTAGTGGGATTGACAGGTCACATGGTAGTTCCATCCTTAGTTTTCTGAGGAACCATCAAACTATCTTCCACAGTGGCTGCATAGTATTTTCTTTGGAAAGATGTCGGTTCAAGTCTTTAGGCCATTTTTTAATTGGGTTGTCTTTTTGTTGTTACCTTGAAGGATTTCTTTATATACACTGGATATTAATCCTTTGTCAGATACGTGGTTTCCAAATATTTTTCCCATTTTGTAGGTTGTCATTTACTTTCATGATAAAGTCCTTCGAGGAACATAAGTTTTTTTATTTTGATGAGGTTCCATTTATCTATTTTTTTCTTTTGTTGCTTGAGCTTTGCGTATAAAGTCTAAGAAGCCACTGCCTAACACAAGGCCCTGAAGATGCTTCCATAAGTTTTCTTCTAGGAGTTTGATAGTTCTAGCTCTTATATTTAGGTCTTTCATACATTTTAAGTTGATTTTTGTATAAGGTAAGAAGTAAGGGCCCTCCTTTTTTCTTTTTTTTTTTTTTTTCCTAATGGAGATCCATTTTTCCCAGTACCACTTGTTGAAGAGACCGTTCTTTTCCAATTCAGTGGCTTTTGCCCCCTTGTCAAAAATCAGTCAGCCATAAATGTAAGGATTGATTTCTGAGCCCTCAATTCTATTCCATTGGAATATATGTCTGTCCTTGTGCCAGTACTATGCTGTTTTGATTACTGTGGCTTTGTAATAAGTTTTAAGATTGGGAAATGTGAGCCCTCCAACTTCATTCTTCTGTTTCAAGATGGCTTTAGCTATTTGGGGACCCCTACCCTTCCATGTAAATTTGATGATTGGCTTTTCCATTTCTGCAAAAAAGGTTGTTGGAATTCTGATTGGAACTGCATTGAATCTATAAATTGCTTTGGTTAGCATTGACATCTTAAAGATATTTTAATCTTCCAATCCATGAACACAGAATATCCTTCCATTTAATTAGGTCTTCTTTAATTTTTTTCAGCAATGTTTTGTAGTTTTCTGTGTACCAGTCTTTTACACTCTTGGTTAGATTTATTCGTAGATATTTGACTTTTTTAGTTGCCATTGTGAATGGAATTTTTTGGAGTTAAGCCTTCTTGGAAAGTTTGGTAAAATTCCCCTGTGAAGCCATCTGGTCCTGGGCTTTTCTTTTTTAGGAGGTTTTTCTATTACTGACCCAATCTTGGTTTGTTGAGATCTATTTCTTCTCAAGTCAATGTAGGTAGATTGTGGTGAAATAATTTTTTTTTTTTTAAGATTTATTTATTTATTTATTTATTTATTCCCCCCCTTGCTGCTTGTGTTTGCTGTGTCCATTTGCTGTGTGTTTTTTCTGTGTTTGCTTATCTCCCCCTTGCTGTGAGGTTTTGCTGCATCAGCCCACCGCGCCGCGCGGGCCAGCCTGCCCTCACAAGGAGGCCCTGGGAAGCGAACCCGGGGCCTCCCATGGGGTAAACGGGAGCTCTATCGATTGAGCCACACCCGCTTCCCAATGTGAAATAAATTTTAATAACATTTTATTTAACCCACTAGATTTAAAATATTAACATTTTCAGTAAGAAATCAATATAAAATTTTATTAATGAGAAATTGTACATTTTTTCTTCATATTAAGCCTTGGAAATCCAGGGAGTATTTTACACTTACAGCATAACTCAGTTCAGACTAACCACATTTCACCATACAATAGCCACAAATGGCTAGTGGCTATCATATTGGACAGGGCAGGTCTAGGGAGTATGTTGGACCACACAGTACACATTTATCTATTGGGGATTTAACTCTATGATTTTGAGGCATGGAAAGAGTAGGAAAAAGGATTGTTAGAGAAAGGGTTATCATTATTAAGTGTCTACTAGACAGAGATAACTGTGGAGGGTGCCAAGTCAGTCAGGGCATGTTCCAAGAGAAGGATCCTGCAAGCTCTCTTGAGGCCTGGGCCCAGGAGTTACACCACATCGCTTTCACCCTGTTCTACTGGTCAAGTCAAGAGGCTAGCCCAGACTCAAGGGGAGGGGAAATAGTCCCCACCTCTGGATAGGAGGAGCGGCAAAGTTACATGGTGAGGAAGCATGGCAAGAACTGTCGTGGCCATTTGAAACAATCGGCCACAGAAGATGCAAGAAAGTTACTTGGCAAGTGGCTTGATAAATTACTTGAGTCAAGTTACGTGGCCTCAGGCTGCAAAGGATATAGGTGAGATGTTTGAGTGTAGAAAGCATTACCTAAAAGTACTGCTTGTTGCCAACCAGGCATTTCCCAGATGATTTAGGGAGACTCATCTCAGAAAAAACACTCTTTCCACCTGCTGCCCATCCTGGGCCTTCTGTTTGGTAGGCAGCAGTGACCTTCTAGGGGAAGGAGCAGCATTTTCCCTGAAGAACTTCTGAGACCCAAGATATAGTAACACTGCTGATTAGAAGTGCCAGATAGTAAGGAGACAATACGCTTCACTTTTCTCCTGGCTCTGCCATCAAGTCACCTTTTTACCTTGAATAAGGCACCTCTTCTCTCAGGACTTTAGTGTCTACATCTGTGCAATAAGAGTTGGATTAGGAGAGCTCTGGGGCTCCTCCAACACCAATTTCTGCTATTCCATTTGTGGAACTACCCAAACCTACTCAAAGTCCTATCTTACTGGGCAGGGAGAGGAAAGCAGCCACTTCTGCTAGAGTTGAGCCAGGGACTACAATATAACATAGGGGAAAAGGCTTTAGATTTGAGTTCCAACCTCAGCTCTAAAACCTACTACCTGTGACCTTGTTAAACTATTTCATGTCTTTGAGCCCCAGTTTCCTCTTCTATAAAATATTTCTAAACATAGTAATGAGTTTTTCTCATTTATGATTATTACATTAACCAGCTCAAGGCATCTTGTCTGGGAGTAGAGGGGTGGGGAAGGGGCAGTAAGTGGATTAGGACTCTCACAGCAGAAATTTACAGAGGAAGAAAGGGCTATTTCACTTCCAGCATCTAAAATTGTATTTTGAATCATGACAATAATCCCTGGGAAGCAGATGTGGCTCAAGCAATTGGGCTCCCGTCTACCATACAGGAGGTCCAGGGTTCAATTCCCAGGGCCTCCTGGCGAAAAGCAAGCTCGGCTGCGTGGCAAGCTGGCCTAAGAGGAGAGCTGGCCCGCACAGGAGTGCTGGCCTGCGTGGAGAGCTGGCGCCGCAAAATGACGCAACAAAAAGAGACACAGAAGAGAGACACTAAGAGACACAGCAGACCAGGAAGCTGAGGTGGCGCAAGACATTGAGCACCTCTCTCCACTCTGGAAGGTCCTAGGATCGGTTCCCAGTGCTGCCTAAAGAAAAGACAAACAGACACAGAAGAACACACAGAGAGCAGACAGCGGTCCCAAAACAAGGGGGGCAGGGGGAGAGAGAAATAAATAAATCATTTAAAAAAAAAAAGAGACAATCCCAAAAGCCAATCCTTCTCAAAAGGGAAAGATTTTGTAAATTCCATTATTTCCTCATTTAACAGATCAAGACCTAGTTGAACTTGAGCATAAAGAACAAATCCAAACAAAAAGAACAAAGAGGCAGGGAGAGAGCTTTTAGCTCTAGAAAAATCCAGATGATATGGGAGACCTGAAGAATGCCGGCGCTAGTATCTTGCTTCTCTCACATAGAGAGGCTGTGGACCCTAGGCAAGCTTCCCCCTTGGCTTGTCCCACATCTTAGAGGTTGCGAAAATGGCAGAAGGCAGGTAGACGGATAAGCCTGAGATAGCCTGCCTGCGGTCCATGGCTTATGAACCCCCAGAGCCTTTTGGTCAGAGAAAGGGGCCAGAATATGTGAGGACTTTGAGAGCAGAGGCAAATGGCCAAGACCATCAACTCCAGTAGTGGTGCCACCAAGTTGCTCCAAAAAGCTAAGAGGGACCAGCAATCATCACCCAGGTCACCTCAGACCAGCCACTCCTCAGCAGAGAACATGGATCCTACTAGATTTAATGACCTCTTTTTCACCTGCCCTCACAAAACTAACATAAGCCATACTTGCTCTACACACCCATCACCATCTTGGTGAGGAACAGAAGCAGGGGCACTCTGAAAGGTACAGCAGGCACCTGAATCATCCAAGCCAAACATTAGTTCCTAAAGAGCCTGTTAGTTATTTGCTTGGACCAAGATTACCTGATTGTACTAAAATTTAGGGGGTTTTCCTCCCCCCACCTCCACCTTTCTGGGGAAGAGGAGATTCATAAGGAAGGTAATATCTGTTACAGAGAATTTTTTTAAAACTATAATTTCACTGCATATATAATTACAGTTGTGAGAAAACTTAAGCCCCCTGAAAGCATATGAGCAGTGACTTCAGATAGGGATGGGAAGATTAAAAAAAAGAGGATGGGTGTCCAGTGTTCACCCTGGCCTAGAGTGAGTACTCAATGAATAATCACAGCTATTATTTTTTTTTAATTAAATGAGACTATAGTTATTCTACTTTAAACATTACAGAGATGAAATTAAATGGAGAAAATCAATGAAACCAAAAGTTGGTTCTTTGAAAAGATCAATAAAATTGACAAACCTTTAGCCAGATTGACAAAAAAAAAAGAGGACACAAATAACTAAAATCAGAAATAAAGGGGGAACATTCCTACTGACTCCACGAAATAAAGAGGACCATGAAAAGGTACTGTGAACAACTATACAAACAAATTAGAGAGCCTAGATGAAATGGACAAATTCCTAGAAACACAAAAACTACCTACACTGACTCAAGAAGAAACAGATCTCAAGACCAATAACAAGTAAACAGATTGAATCAAAAACCTCCCAACAAAGAAAAGCCAGGATCAGATGGCTTCAATGGTGAATTTTACCATATATTCCAAAACGAGTTAACACCAATCCTGAGCAAACTCTTTCAAAATATTGAAGAGGGGAATACTCCCTAATTCTATGTAGCCAACATCACCCTCATACCAAAACCAGATAAAATACCACAAGAAAAGAAATTTACTTATACCAATATCCCTTTTGAATAAAGACAAAAAAAAAATCCTCAACAAAATACTAGCAAATGTATTCAACAGCCCATTAAAAGAATTATGCACTATGATCAAGTGGGGTTTATCCCAGGTATGTAAAGGTGGTTCAATATAAGAAACACAATTAATGTAATACATCACATTAATATAACAAAGGAAAAAGCACAAGATCATCTCAATTGATGCAGAAAAGGCATTTGACAGCATCTGACAGCACCACTTCTTGATTAAAAACACTCAAAAAACTATGAATAGAAGGAAATTTCCTCAACCAAGAATGGGAATATATGAAAAAACCCATAACTGACATCATACTATCCCCCTAAGAGCAAAGATATCCACTGTCACTACTATTATTCAACATTGTACTGGAAGTTACTGCCAGAGCAATTAGGCAAGAAAAAGAAATAAAAGGCATCTAAACTAGAAAGGAAGAAAACTTTCCCTATTTGCAGATGACATTACCCTATATATAGAAAATTATTAAAAGAGTCACAACAAAGCAATGATAGCTAATAAATGAATTTAGCAAATTGGCAGAGTACAAGATCAACACACAAATCAGTAGTGTTGCTATACACTAGTAATGAACACTCTGAAGAGGAAATAAAGGGGAAAAAACACCTTTACAATAGCAACTAAAAGAATCAAATGTCTAGGATAAACTTAACCAAGGATGAAAAGATATATACACAAAAAACTACAAAACATTAATAAAAGAAATGAAAGAAGACCTAAATAAATGGAATGATATTTCATGTTCATGGATTGGAACATTAAATAATGTTAAAATATCAATTCTACCCAAAGTGATTTACAGATTCAACACATTCTCAACCAAAATTCCAACAGCCTTTTTTTACAGAAATGGAAAAGCTAATCATCAAATTTATTTGGAAGGGCAAGAAGTCCCCAATCACCAAATACATCTTGAAACAAAGAGTAAATTTGGATGACTCATACTTCTTGATTTTAAAACTTATTACAAAGATACAGTAATCAAAATAGCATGGTACTGGCACAAGGACAGTCATATAGACCAATGGAATCGAATCCAGAGCTCAGAAATAAACCCTCACATCTATGGCCAACTGAGTTTTTACAAGAGGGCCAAGTCCACTGAATTGGGAAAGAACAGATTCAAGAAATGACTCCAGTTTGGAAAACTGGATATCCATTTGCAAAAGAATGAAGATGGATCCCTACCTCATGCCACATACAAAAATAAACTCAAATTGGATTAAAGACCTAAATACTTATCAATTGCAATTAATGTGCCACACTAATGAAGGATGTTTATGTGGGAGGTTGTGGGAGGTGTGGGAGGTGGGGCGTATGGGAATCCCTATATTTTTTGTGTAACATTTATGTAATCTAAGTATCTTTTTAAAAATAATTAACTAATTTTTAAAAAATGAAGTGACCTATTAAACATAACACATTCAGTGTCTGGTTATTCCAGCAGGTTAAATGCATTCCCAAATTTATGAACTCTGAATAAATATGTGATAATTTTAAACTGGCATAACAACTTTTGAAACATTGTTTCCCAGCAACAATGAGTCATTTATACACATTGATTACAATTAACGCATAAATTTCAAAAATTTTTCAAAGTATAAATCAATGAGGCTGCATTATCTGAAAAAATGCAGTACATTTAAAAATTAGTATTCAAAATATAAAATATGAAAATCCTTTCAATTTGAAAATCAAAAATACATACAACTAAAAATGTAACCTTAAATTGCTCTAGGCCAAATAAAAATAAAATATTTAACTCTAGAATATTTATGTAATGGATATATGAATAATGTATATTACTACACATAATTTAAAGCAGGAATCAGAAAAATAATGGAAATATTAAATTTTGTATTAATAAACAGTTAACAAAAATAAAGGAAAAAAAAAAAAAAAAGAACCAATACTATAAAAATCCTAGAAGAAAACACAAGGAAGCATCTTTAGGACCTTGTGTTAGGCAATGATTTCTTAGACTTTATACCGAAAGTATGAGCAAAAAAGAAAAAGTAGATAAATTTAAAAGTTTTGTTCATCAGAGGAATTCACCATAAAAGTACAAAGACAACCTTCAGGATGGGAGAAAATATTTGGAAACTACATATCTGATAAGGGTTTTATTTCCAGAATATATAAAGAAATCCTACAACTCAACAAGATGACAAAGAACCCAATTTTAAAATGGGCAAAAGACTTGAAAAGACACTTCTCCAGGGAAGATATACAAATGGCCAACAGGCACATGAAAAGATGCTCAACATCATTAGGCAAGAGGGAATTGCAAATCAAACCCACTGTGAGATACCATATCATACTCACTAGAATGGCTGCTATTAAATAAAGGAAAAGAGCAAGAGTTGGAGAGGGTGTGGAGAAATAGGAATACTCGTTCATTGTTGGTGGAGATGTAAAACAGTGCACCTACTGTGGATACAGTTTGGCGGTTCTTCAGGAAGTATAGAACTGCCTTATCCCCTGGCAATCCCACTTCTAGCTATATACCCAAAAGAATTGAAAGCAGGGACTCAAACAGATATTTGCACACCCTTGTTCATAGCAGCATTATTAACAATTGCCAAAAGATGAAAACAACCCAAGTGTCCATCAACAGATGAAAGGATAAACAGAATGTAGTATATACAAACAATAGAATATTATTCAGCTGTAAACAGGAATGTAGTCCTTATACAAGGGACAACATGGATGAACTCTGAAGACATCAAGTTGAGTGAAATAAGCCAGACACAAAAGGTCAAATATTGCATGATCTCAGTAATATGAAATAATTAGAATAAGCAAGTTCATAAAGTCAGAAACCAGAAGCCGGGTAGGGGGTAGAGAATAGAATTTAATGCTTAATTGGTACAGAGTTTCTGTTCTAGGTGATGGAAAAGTTTTGGTAATGGATGGTGGTGATGGTAGCACAACATTGTGAAGGTAATTAACATCACTAAATTGTATTTGGATGGAGCTGGAAGGAAAAATTGTAACTTGTATATATGTTGCCAGAATAAAAATTTTTAAAAACCAGAGAATTTAACTCAGCAGTGAACACTAATATAAACATTGTCCTACAGTTAATGCATAATTATAAAATATTGTTTCATCAATTGGTAACAAAGGTACCATACTAATGCCAAATGTTAATAATAAGGAAAACTACATGCGGGAGGCGGAGTATATTGGAACTCTGTACTTTCTGTATGGTATTTCTGTATACATACAATTTCTCTAACAAAAAGAAAGGAAAAAAATTTTCTATAGGCAGAGCCAAAATTTGCTTTTCTCTCTCTTTTACTGTTTGGTCTTCATTTTGCCCTCTGTGATCACTCAGAGTAAGTGATTTTTTCTTTTATAGGGCAATGTTTGAAGTGCATTAACCCCTCATTTTAAGGCTTTATAATCTCATAGCAAACCTGGGGTTGGGGTATAATTACCAGAACGAGTGGCTGGGAAGGGGGGAAGGGAAGGGACATTGATTTGATTTCAGTAGTAAGCAAAGGAATGTGGACCAGGAAGCTGGCACCAAGTTCACTTTCTCTACTGCCAGCTCTGGTTGGTCATATATCTGTCCTTTACTGATTTTCCCAAGAAAGCATATCTGGTTTGGTCCTTCCTTTCCCTCCTTCCCTCACCCCGTGCCTGCCCACCCCTCCTCCCCCTTTCCTCCACGCCTCACTTTCTCTCTCCCTCTTCCTTCTTTCTCCCCTCCACCAATATCTCGCTCCTGGAAACATAAGGATGAAAGCCCAGTGTCTGGCAAGCAGTAACTACTTCTGCCAGCACCATGTCCAATTAGGTCAGAGGTCAGAGAACCCTCAGAAGGCAGGTACCAAGTTGCTGCTTGTGTATAACTTGAAAATCACTCATGGCTAATACCTGAATTAGATGGTTTAGATGAAAGAGGAGAAAGAAGAGGGAGAGGATAAAAATAAGAATACAGTTTGTGAACTGAAATAAGTTTTGCACCTTGTCTGCATGAGTACAGGAAGCACGGGTTTAGATGAGAGATTTTCCTCTTTGGTAATATATTAAATATGAGTCAAGTGACAACCATGCTTTCCTCTGAGGTTCTCTCAATAACCACACTTTGCATCAAAGCCATTGCTGAATCCCTCTAGACTTGTGCTGTCTAATATGGTAGCCACTAGTCACATGTAGCTAGTCTAAAATGAGACATGCTAAAAGTGCAAAATACACACCAGATTTCAAACACTTAGTATGAAAAAGGCATAAAATATCACATTAATAATTTTTATATTGGTTACGTGTTGAAATGCTAATATTTTTTTATATACTGGGTTACATGAAATATATTATTAAAATTGATTTCAATATTTAAAAAAACAAAAAATAATTTAAAAATTCATTTCGCCTGTTCCTTTTCACTTTTTTAAAAAAAATGTGGCTACTAGAAAATTTTAAATTACATTTGTGGCTCGCATTACCTTTCTATTGGACAATGAGCGCTGTTTAGAGTCCAATGCAACACAGTGTAAAGCTTATCTGCAGGGAGTCAGAAAGCCTGGGTTCAAGTCTTGGCTTCGCTATTGACAAATTGTGTGGCCTTGGGAAGACACTGTCTCTCTGGGCTTCATTTTCCTCCTCTATGAAGTGGACATGATGTATGACACCTGCCCTACCTCCCTCTGGGAGCCCCTACAAGTATCAAAGGAGAGAATGTATATGGAGAGGCTTCGTAACTGCAAAGGACAGCACAAGTAGGTTTTAGCTGCAGCAGCTGCACCCACGTCACCACCACCCCCATCGCCATCATCAGCATCAGCACCAACATTGTCACTGCCTCCTCTTTCATCCACGAGAATTAGGCCACCAGGGTAGGAGCATATCAGACCCAGGCTAGAGCACAGCCCCCAAGCACTTCTGCTTTCAGCACTTCCCAAATCCTGTGGCTGGATTTTAAGTGACTTACCTTCTGCCAACTGCCAACAGGGCTTTTGTCTGCTTGGAGGGGGTGCTGTGGGGCTGGTCTCTAAGAAAAAAAACGTGCTTTCCACCTAGTCCTTTTCAATCAATCCAGCGCTCGCACGTGGTTTTGGATTAGAAGAAGACATCCAGCTTTTTTTTTTTTTTTTTTTTCCTAAAAAAGCATTCCTGTTACATCAGACCACCAAAGTATTTCTCCTCTTTTTTTGGCCACCAAATATTTTTATGATTTTCCACATAAACAGCTAGGGAAAATGCTAGCAGCCACTCAGGCGGCAGCGGCAGGCACGCTATGTCTCCCATGAGAGTAAAGGATTGACAAAAAAACCCAACCAACTGGGGATGGCAAGGGAGTCTAGATACTAGGATTTCTATGAATTCTTCTCAGGGATTCTGGGATAATAAACTAGAATTCACCTTGTGGCTTCAGGCAGTGCTCACTTTTGAAAGATTCAAACATTTACAGATGAAATTAGCCGTTGGTGAGGTTAGGAGGTGGGTGTGGAGTGACCCCACCCATTTGAGGGCTAACCTTGGCCCCCTCCCTTCCCTGTCTGACTTTCTGTGCCTCCTGCCCCTCCCCTTATTAACTGAGAATCATGACAGAGTTGGGGACCTCCCTCTTGAGATAGGCAAGAGCTCGTAGTAACTATTGATTATTAGGTCTTCCCTTTTTTCTTTCTTATTTCCATTCCTGGCCAGCTTTCCCAGAGACATAGTGGGGCCTCTTGTAGCCAGCCAGCTGCTCTGTGCTGAGAGATTTAAAATCCTGCAATTGATTCTGACGGTGTCCAGAACAATAGGTGTCTGAATCTGATTTATTAATCTTCTGGGGGGTAAAGGAGACAGTCCTCGGGTCCAGGCTGTTTACAGCGATGACAATGGGCAGGGCTTGGACCTGCATCTCAGCTGGGTTTATGATGGGCCGAGGCTTGGGAGAGAACACGGCTGACCTGAGTGAGGCAGCAAGAACCAGTGCACACAGAGGTAGGGGAACCAGGCTAAAGGAGCGGTAAAAAGAATGGGAGTTGATCTGGAGAAGCTCCCCAAATGGGAGACCGCCACAAGTGACATAATGTAGATGGCGGGCATGGCTCCTGGAAGATGTTCAGCACAGTTTATTCCTTTACCTAGTTCTTGTGGTCTAGTCTCGAAGGGCTCCAGAAGATCTTGGAGAAGGCAGATATGCATAGCTAACTCATTTTCTGCTCAAAAGCAGAAGGGGCCTGGATGAGATGACCTTTGAAAAGGTTGCCAGGCATGTGGGCAAAGGCCATCCATACTCAGCATTTAAAAGACCAGATCAGGAAGCACAGGACAGAGAAGTTGTGGCTTCGCTGCTCAGCGGGAGTGGTCTTGTTCCCCACCCCCCAAGGCTTCACGAATGAAAGAAGGAAAGCACTGTAGCCTGGTGGTTAAGAGAACTGGCTTTTGATTCAGATCACCTGGGTTCAGATCCTAGTTCTGCTGCCTGTTGGCTGTGAAACATGGGGCAAGTCGCTTAGTCCCTCCAAGTCTCAGTTTCCACCATCTGTAAAATGGAGATGGTAAAATAAACCTATTTTGTGGGGTTGTTACGAAGGTTAAATAAAATAATGCATGTCAAGTTCTTAGCACAAAACAAGAACATCGCCATAATCTGTGTAGACACCATCCTCATTGTCATGGTTGTTAGTATTTACTCTGCTCTCTAAGAGCAGAAGCAGAGCAATAGGTGGAAACCACCAGAGAGGTTTTCTAACTATTAGCATCACAGAAAAAGGGAAGAGAAAGGAGAGGAAGAAAGGGGAAGGAGGAGGGAGAGAGGGGAAGGGAGGGAGGAGGCTCACATACCTGTACTTGTGGACAGATCTGCAAAGCAGAGCCATATGCCAAATAAAAGTAGGAGATGAGCACAGTCCCAGCCTGGGGCTAACCTCAGCCCCTGTCAAGGGCATCAGAGAGAATAAGGTCCAGCGAAGCCTCCCTAGGCCACCGTTCATGGCCAACAAGAGAAGTCTTATCGTTCCTTATCCCCAACCCGCACCTCCTGCCTTCCTCCTTAGTCCCCACCCTCGGGCTGGCCCTGAAAAGGTGGTGATGAAATGAGGGATTGACATTCTCGAAGGATGGTCCTGGGGAGTTGTTTGGCCCGTGTCTTCAGGAGGGCTTCCAGTGTGGATCCTTCCGGAAACCTAGACTAGGCACTGCCTGCAAGGGAGCGCCCCTCCCACCCAGGAGCAGCCAGCGCGCAGGCGGGGAGTCTTCCTCCCATCCTCCCCGACAGGCCTCTCGGAGAAGGACTGACTGTCCTCCAAGGGCCCTTGCAGCCTGGCGCATGCGGCTCTGGGACGTGCGCACAGAGCCCCCAAACGAATCCGCCACCTCTGCCTTGGATTTCTCCACCAACTGGCCAGCCCTCTTTCGGCCTCGGGCTCCTTTCTGGTAAAATGGTCATGACAGTGCTTCCTTTACGGATTCAGTGAGCTAATGCACGTGGAGCGCCTAGCACAGTGCCTGGCACAGGAAGTGGCGTTGTGTGCGCGTCATTTATCATTGTCAGATAGGAAGACGACGGAGCCCAGCCCTGTGTGCAGGCTTAAGGATCAGCCCCCAGCCTGGAAGGAGGCATCACAAACTGTGAGTGTGAGACGGGCCGGGGAGGAGAGATTGGTGGGGGGGCGAAGCGGTGGAGGCAGGGCTGCCCATGTTAATGAAGTTCATGCTAAAGATCCTTGGCGGCAGCGAGGCCGCCGGCCTGTGGCGGGGCGCCAGGCCTAACCACGAGCCTCATTTCCATATGCGGGTCAGCCTGTGGCATGTTTATAGCTTGCCTCCCGGCAGAGCTTTACCAGAAAGGTCGGCCCCCCAGGCGCTGGCCGTGGGAGGTGGGAGGTGGGCGGCAGGCCTCTGGCGGGGAGAGCGCGGTTCCCAGCAGAGTCAATTACGGGGCGGAGCGGCCCCTGACGTGAGGTCAGGAAGCAGACGCGGGGCACTTCAGGGATGTGTGAGAAATGCTGTAGGTGACAGCTATATGTGGTGCCGTCCCACGAGGCTGCGGTTATAAACACACACCCGCTGGCCCAGGGCTGCCGGCGCCCAAACAGCGCTGCTCGCAGCTGCCTGTGAGATGGAAACACACACAGGCCCGGCCCTGGGGTCCAGGGGCTGCGCTGAGCCGAAGGCCGCGGTCCTCTCTTCCTTCCTTCGTGCCTTCCCCGGGGGTTCAACGAGGGCGTTTGTGAGAAGCATGTAGAGGAAGTGCAGAGCCAAGTCATAGGTTAGAAGTGCTTCTTTATAAATATTATAAATAGCTCTTTCTTCCTTCTCCCTCATCTCTCCAGAGCTTCCTGGCGCAGTCTGACTATCCTAACCATCCCCTTCTCCCCACCTGTGCCATCTTGCCCTTCTCCTGGCCCTAGCTGCTTTCACCTGCACTCAGGGGTGAGCTGGTCAATTGGTTCTTGAGGGGAGGAGGGGCCGGAAGAGCCCTGATTTGTAGCGATTTGCAGATTCCTGTGGTGTAAATATTCCCACCACGGCCAATTTCAAGTGACCAATGTGAGGTCCCTGAACACAGTTGGGAAAAGATATATTTGATGTAAATAATCTCAAGAGGAAAAATAAAGATGATAGTAAAATGCCATAAAATCATGAGGAATTGATGAGTTTTAAATGTAAATTATTTAATTGTAATTTTATATAATCTAATTTTTAAATCGGCTGTGTTCAACAGCTGACTTGCAAAAATTCCTGAGAATTTAACAACCAACTTTTGTAGACTGGCATGAGCAGGATCTGGGGCACCATTGCCTTCACCAAAGTCCCTGTCACCCAGTGTCTCTTCATTCTGAGTTATATTCCTAAAATACAAACCTGATTATGTCTCTACCTCATTTAAAGCTTTTGTGAATTCCTTAATTTGAAAGGTAAAGCCCTTCTTCAACTGACACCAAAAGACCTTTCCATTTTCAATGGACCTCCCCACATTCCCACCAAACTTCTTCCTATTTGCCAAACAGACCATATCTTTGCTTGTCTTTAGGACTTTGCTAAGGCTCACCTCCCCATTCCTAACCCATTCCTCCATCTTCACCGAAGTTATGCCAATTCATCCCTTAAAACAGGGTTGGCAGGGAGCAGATACGCCTCAAGGGGTTGGGCACCACCTCCCATGTCCGGGTTCAGTTGGTTTCCAGTGCCTCCTAAAGAAGATGAGCAGACACAGCAAGCAGACAGCGAGCATAAGCAACCAGCAGACAGAGGAGGGAGCCATGGAGGGGGGGGAGATGAATAAAATAAATCTTTAAAAAAAAAAAAACAGGGTTGGCAAACCCCAGCCTGTTTTCTTAGGAGGTACCTGGGATTAAACCCAGGAACTTGTACATGGGAAGCAGGCGCTCAACCACTTGAGCTATATCCACTCCCCGGTTTCCACATTTTTAAATGGTTGAAAAGAAAATGAGAGTAATAATATTTTGTGACATATAAAAATTATATGAAATTCAAATTACATTGTGCATAAATAAAGTTTTATTGGTGCACAGCTACACCCATCTGTTTACCTATTCTCTACGGCTACCTTCATGCTGCAATGGCAGAGTTGAGTAGTTGCAGTAGAGATAGTATGGCTCACAAAGCTTCAAATATTTACTCTCTGACCCTTTACAGAGAAAGATGGCTGGCCTCTGCTTTAGGACTCAGTTCAGAGTTGCCTCCACCTTGAAGCCTCCCCTGACTTCTCTGGTTGAGTTAGCCATTTACTCCTTGGCACCTGTGTCACATCCCTCCATTACAGTCATTGCCACCAGTAATTATTTGTTCACACATTTATTAGCCATAGGTACCTCTAGGGCATTTGGTGAGTCTTAGCTAACTTGATATCACCTGTACCCAGCAACCTACCCAGCACATAGTAGGTGCTCAACCAATATTATTTGAATGAATGAAAAAAATGAGTTGCGTCTTTTCTTTTCATCCCTTTCACCAGCAATAGAACGGAGCACATTCTAAAATTTGCTCTACAATTTCACTGAGATGAAAGATGTGTTGACCATGAAACTATCCTGATTAATCTCAAACGAGAATAACTCGGATGGCTGCTTTGGCTCTTTGCTGGACCCTGTGTGCCTCCACTGGAGCCCTGGGCAATTAAAGCAGAAAAAGAATAAATGTGTTGAAATGACTTCTTGTGAACCCCCTCTTGGGACTGGGTTTACCCCTGTCTGAGTGAAGCCCTTTCCTAATTGTCCTTGTCTCTGTTGTGCTGTGCTTCCTTCAGAACCTCGTGCAAAAGCCACCTCTCCCAGAAAGCTCTTCCAGCTTTTCCCTACCCAACTTTGAATTGTATAACCAAGCTTTTGCTCATATGCGTCATGATAACGACACTTTAGGCACTGTGTGTGCATGCATTTGTCCTCTCCAGTGGGATCCAACATGTACTGAGCTGGGAGCAAGGGACAGGGGGATGAAAAAGATAGAAACCTGCCTGCACAGAGCTCGGGCACCAGAAGGGCAGGCTTCAACCTTGGTTCTGTGGAGCCCTAAGGGCTCTGTGAAGAGCCTCAGAGTCTCCTGGTAAGAAGGGGTGGCAGGGCCTGGAGGGATCAGCAGGTGGACAGCTGGCCCCCCACCTTCGCCCTTTGCTTGGATTGAAGTGCTTCCACTATTACCTGTTTTATAAATTAGGCCTCTGCAAAAAGACTTCCACCACTAGAACAAGTCTGAAAGCAATTTAGTTGGTTGTAAACTCTCCAAAGGCAGGCATCAGCCCTCCTGTCTAAATGGTTCCCTTCATTGTGCTTTTCAAAGAGTAGTGTACACAGCAGCGGCTCAGGTTATTCAACAACAGCAGACACTGAGGTGCCTATTGTATCTGCAAGCACGGTTAGACTTTTTGGGGCCACACAAAGGTTGCTAGGATTCAAGTCCGCTGGCTTATGGGCTTCTCTGCCCAGGTCTGCCCGTCTCCCCTGTTCACATGAAGGCTGGCAGTCACTGCCTTCTCAGCCCACGGTGACTCACCCCCTGCCAAGGGTTGATTGGTCCAGGGATGGACACCTGACCTGAGCAGAGCCCATCAGAATCCTTCCCAGAGATTTTTGGAAATGAATCCAAGTGAGTTACTTTCTGATGGATGAAGTTGTTAGCTATAAAACTGGAGAACTGCCAGCTTCTATATCCTACCGTGTGGAAACTGTCCATGGATCCTAGGAACCAATCTATAACCATTTTGGCTTGGGCTAGTTTAAATTGGTTTTCTCTCCTGTGACACTGAAAGATTTCTAACTAATACCATTAGAGTGGGAAGGACGAGGGGGTGGAAACCGATGTGCACATTCTTCATTCATTAATTTCACAAATATGAACTAAACACCTCCTCTGTGCCAAGCACGGTCCTCAGCCCTGAGAATGTGGCAATGAATGGGGACATGTCTCTGCCTACAAACTGATTGGCATCAACAACAGTAAAGAGAGAAATACAGAGTATGTCAGGGAGCCATAAATTCTGTGAAGAATTAATTAGGCAGTTTGACACGGGCGGGGGGGGGGAGGAGTTGAGGAGAGAGGGTTCCAATCCCAACTCTATTAAACTTCACTTAATTTTCCTAGATTTCTGTTGGCTCCATTTTAAAATGAAATCACCAATGATTTTTTTTTTAAGATTTATTTATTTCTCCCCACCCCCTCGTTGTTTTGTGCTTACTGTCTATTTGTCTTCCTTTTAGGAGGCACTGGGAATCGAACCCGGGGCCTCCCATGTGGGAGGGAAGCACCTAATCCCTTGAGCCACCGCCACTCCCTGCTTTTTTTGTGTATCTCATTATGTTTTCCTCTTTGTGTCTCTTGTTGCATCAGCTCACCGTAAAAGCCTGTTGCATCAGCTCACTGTCTTGCTAGTCTTCTTTAGGAGGCACCAGGAACCAAACCCAGGACCTCCCATGTGGTAGGCGGGAGGTCAGTCACTTGAGCCACATCCACTTCCCCGCCAATGATTTCTAAGGTGACTTTTAGCACTAAAGACTTCAGATTCTATAATCTCAGTCCAGTGAAGAAGCACTAGACTAGCATTAGGGCAGTGTGGATTCTGCTGCTAATAGCCATGAGCATCTCACATCACCTCTCCGCATCTTGATTTCCTACCCTGTGAAATGTACTTAATGGTCTCCAGGCTCCCCTCTGACATTCTGGGATCTGGGACCTGCTCTTTTCCCTGTAAATTCACTTTCCAGAATTCATTTGTTCTTGTTCTTCCTGCCTTGAACAAACATGCCTTCTCCTTGCTATCCTGGAGTCTCACCACCTCTCCTCTTGCTTTTCTCTCTCCACCACCATCTTTCCCACACACTTACTGAGCCCTCCTGGCTCACACATTTCTTCTCCATCCCAAGTCCCACCCCATCCATGGGGATGACCCATACATCACCCTGGCTTCAATCCATGATCTTCACTCCCCTTCGTTTCAACCACCCTCTACCATGTCACAGTGGGAACTTTCCAACACACACCTATGAAGCTTCAGGATCCACATCTCGTTCCTGGCCCAGCAGCCATCCATCCTTTCACATCTCTTGTTTACTTACTCTTACGATGCCCACCCTTTGTTCTCATCCAGACCTCTCTTTACTGCATCCTGTTCTCACTCCCTTCCTATCTAGCCTGTGAAGTCATGATTCCCCATTTAAACCACTCTCCTGCTGTCACTGTCAACCCCTCACCACCTTGTCCTCAGCCACATTTGCCCATAAAGCCTTGTAGTTTTGTCACCAACCCAACAAGGTGCATTCTCAATTCCCAGCTCTGGACACCAGAATTCCACTAAGGAAAGACCATTCAACTGCATGGACAGGCATCAAAGCAAATCAAAGACCTCTGACAGCAGCTGTCCCTCGGCTGAGGTCAGCTGTCCCTCGGCCGTCCCTGTCAGCCCCTCTTCTCCCCCACCTCCACCCCCGTGCCTGTTCCACATGTCCCCCTGGGCTCCCCAGATGCCCAGCATGGTCCCCCTCCTGGAAGCTGATCATCTCGCTCTCACAGGATGACCTTGCCTCCTACTTTGCAGAGAAAATAGAGGCAGTCAGGAAAGGCCGCCCCACCTTCCTGCCGCCCCACCGGCAAGCTTGGCACATTGTGCTGTCCTTCCTGCCAGCCCTCCTGTACCCCTCCACCTGTCTAGGACTAATCCGGCCACCTGTGCCCAAGAGCCCACCCACTCCCACAGCCCACTTGTCCTGCCAAGGAGCACCACCCCCTGCTCTATCTGTGCCCTCTCCCCAACCAGGGACACCTTTCCTTCAGCACATGTGCTTCATCACGTCTCTACCATCTGACAAAAAAGGCCTTGGCTTTTGTCCTCCCCTCGGTGACATCTCCCCCCACCCTTACCTTCTTGCCTAAGAGACCTATAAGCAGCCTCTATTCTGGGGCTTCTTCCTTATTTTCCAATTGTGGATTTTAAAAGAGAAAAATCTCTTAGGGTTCTTTTTTCTTTCTTTAATGAAAAGGAATATGCTCACTGTTTATTTACAAAAGAGTCAAACAATACAACATTTAATAACCAAAGCCAGTCTCTCCTGCCAGAGGGAATTAGGTTTAGAGTGTTACAGCACTGCTCCCAGGACCTGTCTCTTCACAGCCAGTCTGTGCGTCAAACCCTACACAGAAGGGGTCCCAGTCTGTGTACGGCATAACCTGCTTTTCTCATCCGCGATGCACTGTGGCTGTCTACACTGTCAAGAGACGGGTGCCTAGCGTTACTAATGGCTATGGCGTTCTGCTGTGTGGACTTACCCTCACTTACTTAACCAGATCCTATAGACAGGTATTTGGTTTGCCATTTATTCTCCCCCTCCCAAATGCCTTCACCCCTCCCTCCCCATCTGCCTGCCAAGTTAAAGGGAAACACATTAAGCATTCAAAGGAATCTCTGAGAACTTCAGAATTCAACTGCAGAGAGTACAGCCAGGCCGCATGGACCAGGAAGGTCGTCAGACAGCTTCCTCTTTCTCCTCAGCCCCATCCCTTCCTCCCTCCACCCCCCTGCCTCCCCTCCCCAATCCCACCTCTCCCTCTCTCACTGCCCCTCCCTCCCCTCCTCTCCCTCTCCTCCTCCCTTCCTCTCCCTCACCCCCCTCCCACCCTGTCTCCCTTCCTCCCCACCGCTCCACCCTCTATGGATTTTAATGGGCTTCCCTCTCTGCTTTTTTCTGGGTGAATACTCCATCCTTCCTTCTCTACAGCTTGGTCCCTCTGGCCCCTCATCTGCAGCCCGTGGCCTATCCAGGGCACCCCAAAGACAGGACCTTAGCCCTGAGTCTACACGACCCACTTGGTTCTCCAGTTAACACGCTCTTCACTCTTCAACCCTCTGATGCAGACAGGTCTCTGTCCCCAGCCCTCCCTTGGAATTTTTCTCACTAAGGGTCACCAAAGACTTCCCAAGATTCAAAGTCAGTGGAAAGCCAAGTTCTTATTTTCACAGCTTCACTCTTGGCCCCACCATCCCACCTTCCATCAGCTTCTGGTCCATCACTTTCCTCTGCCTCTCCTTCCAAATTTCTCTCTCCAAACCCTCTTTCCTGACCCTCAGACCAGTCTTTCCCATAATTAAAAGCATCCACTGGTATGTCAAACTCAGTTGGCCCCAAACCATACTCACCATATCCCTCTAGTACAGGGCCCTCCCGTACCCCCACCCCCCCACCTCAGAGAGCAGAGCCCCTCCACTCACCCATAAAGACCCCAGGTAAAATAAAGATCCAGCAGTTCCCTCACTACAGGGGCAGGGGGCGCAAAGCTCACATCAGTTCCAGCAGGACCCAAGGCAAGCATGTTGGGGATGGAAAGATGAGAGACCCCACCCCGACACACGCACACACATGCACACATGCACACGGGCCCCAGGCTGCCAGTGCCAGCGGCATCCAGAAGGAAACCCTGAAAAAAGGTCCAGGGACAAGATCTTGGCTTCCCTTCTGGCTTATTGAAAATGTGCCTACAGTAGCCCCTGTGGCCCAGGGACTGTGCGGTGGTGGTGATGGACGCCAGCTGTGGTATCTCACAGACCGCAGATGGCAGGTGGATCTCCAGTCTGCCACCTGAGCTCGAGGGGATACAGCCACCACCCTGCAGGTTCACTTGAGGGGCAGAGACTGCAGGTGCTGGGCTGGCCCAGGAGGGGAGAGCGGACTGACAGCTGCACCACTGCCCTTACTATCATGGGTGTGAGCATTGCACTCCCAAGTGAAAATAGCCGCAGGGATGGAAGTGTGAGGTTCCGGAACCCACGAGTTGGGCTGAACCACCTAGGGCCTAGGTAGGGACAAGTTTAGAGCTAACAATACATGTTGAGTACGTAATCATTGCTTAACCCATTTAATTCTCACAGAAACCTGAGGGCCAATTGCAAAAAGAGAAATCACCCTGAATGCTTAAAATAGAGGAGATCAAATGCAGGGAATTCACTTCCTTGGTGATGAAAGAACAGAAATGGCAAACAGGACAGTGCAGCAGCCAGAGATTAGCAATAGGAGGAAGCCACCACCCTTCCTCATCCCCAGCTGAGGCTGGAGCACCCAAAGGAGGGGCTGCTATCCAGAAGCTGGGATCACAGTGGCTCTGTCCAGCAGGAACCAAAGTCACGGAGGAGATACAGCAGTTTCCAGAAGTCAGGCCAAAGGCAGGGATGGGGAGGTGAAATACTCTGCCTCCTCTATTCAACCCACCCACCAACCTCCCGCCAGTATTTCTCCTTAGCTAAACCCTATTGGGAGCTAGAAGTCACAGGCGCCTGGGAAACAGAGCCTGCATAGCAAGGCAGAGAGGCCCAGGACCAGCGCAGTGACTTATTATCTCCATTTACATATTAAGAAACTGAGGCACAGAAAAGTTAAACATCTTGCCCAAGGTCACACAGCTAGTAACTGGAGGGGCAGGTATTTGAAGGCAAGCAGACTGCCTCTAAACCAATAATCTTAACTACCCATGCTCTAGCACCTCCCCTAGAGGGCCTGGCAGCTAGTCACTTTCTCTTGCTTTCCTGGGGCCTCTATCCTTTTTCTTTCTTCCTTTTTGGAACAGACAGTGTTGCTGAAGCATACACAGGGCTTTGGACTCAGGCACGAATTCGAATTCCAATTCTGGCTCCACTACAGATTAATTAGGTAAAATACTTAATCTATTCAGTCAACAAATATTTACTGAGCACCTAGTGTATGCAGTTCCAGGAGGCTTAACCCCTTCAAGCCTCTGTTTTCTCCTCTGGGCAATGGATGTAATGATAGAAGGTGGTCAAGCAGATAAAAGAGGAGACCCATGCTTATTCTTCTGCTCCCCTCCTCCAGAGCTAGGGTCATTGCCCATCTCTGCTGTTGACTGTTGGAGTGAATATCACTGGTCTGTCCTGGAGCTAAGCCCCTAGAATAGAGACACCCCCCACCCCGAGTCACCTGCTGCCCTCCAGCCAAGCCCGGCAACTCTCAGAGCCTCGGTATCCCCATCTGGAAAGGAAATAAATAGATGTGGCCCATCAGTGCAGGAATCCATCGGTCAGCAGAGGAATGTGGTCTGTGCTAGCCCAGGTCACGGTGAGGATGCGGGCCAGCGGTTGGCACTCCCACCCCGCATGCTCGACCACCACCCACATACCCGCTCTCACCTCCCTCCTGCCTCCTTGCAGCCCTGATGTCAGGCACCCACGAGTCTGTCTCAGAAGCAACGTACGGGATTTCCAGGCAGGTCCAGCTCAAAGCCTAGCCTGCTCGCCTGCCTCTGTTGGGTGGTGGAATTGGGAAGAGTCAAGTTCAGATTCTCACTCTGCCCCTGATGAGCTCTGTGGCCTTTGCAAGACCTGTGCTCCTGAGCCTCAGTCTCCTCCTCCGTGAAACGGAGAAAGATGCACTTTGCGCTCTCCTCTAGGGCGGCTGCCAGAAACAAGACCCTCTCGGTGAGGAGATTTGAAGAGAACTTAGTGCAAGAGCCATTTACCGAGATGGTTCAAGGTTAAGGGACCCAAGAGGGGAGGTTGAGGCGCCCAGAGACGAGCAACAGCAGAAAGCTGTTACCGCCACTAGGGCTCAGGGACACGGGTCGATTCCACACTACTGGAGCCAGGTAGGAGCTGGAGACACAGAAGCGGCTCACCAATAGGAGCTGCAGCTGCAGAGGGAGGCAGCCATACCTTGACCACAGAGCCATAGCACAGAGAGAGCTGGGGGAGAAACACCCCAACCTCTCCCTCTTCCCACCCTCACGTGTCTCGCATAGAGGAAGGGCAAAGAAGAATCTGGAAGGAGAACTTCCACACCCCCTCACAGCATCTGTGAAGTGCTGGGCAGGGTGCCTGCCCAGAGTAAAGCATTGGTACATTCCAGCCATTGTTGCCAATATCAATTGCATTGTTTTTCTGAAATGAACTATCCCCTGCTCTTTTCTTCTGAATCCTCCTTTTCCAGTTCAGAGGAGGAACTCAGCAATCTCTTGTCTTCTTAGGGAAGAAGTGCTTGGTAAAGACATCAATGTTCGGCTCCCTTCTGGGGGCCAAACTTCACCTCAGGTCTCTTTTACAGAGTTTTTCAGGTTGTTTGGGATTGGGGCCACCAAAACCTCATGAAAGCCTTACAACTCTCCGCCTGGCCTACCAAAAAGCAGCAACAAG
>JAQZBX010036724.1:0-24072 GCA_029593785.1 Cabassous unicinctus
AAAAAAAAAAGTGGTGAGAGTTGGTTAGGTTATAAAGAAGCCTCAGACTTTGTTCAAAGCCGTCATTATTAGTTATGTCTCAGTGGCTGCTGCTTCTTCCTCCTCTCTTCAAATTCCCTCTGTGCCTTGTTCTTCCACAAACATGTTCTTTGATCTCAGCACCTACACAGAAAGATTCCACCCCCAATCCTCAGTCATTTAGTTTAGAAACAAACACTAGATTTGCTGGTAGAATTCAGTGGGAGGTCTGGATGTTCCAGGTACACCCCACTCTGCCTCATTTATCTGAGGAAGCCAGTGGAACGCAAAATTGCTTTTGATGGAATTGTCACCAATAGTAAGCTCTCCAGATGTGTGTCCGTTGTGTGATATTTCAGGGAATACTTTTTTCTGAATAATTTTATCTATTTTACAACAACCCCATGGGGTTGAATGACAAGAAAATTATCCCCTCAATACAATCTTCTCAGAATTTGGGACGAGGAAATCATTTCTCCTCCCACTTTGACATGTATCTTGTTAGCGGGCAGTGAAAAGCAGATCTCCTAGGTATTTTCCGCTTATGCCTTTGCTTAATTTCCAAACATTCAGGGCTAATTTAGCACTGAGTTTTTGCAGCCAGATTAGGTATTTGGGTATGATTATTTCTCACCATCCTCTGTGCAGTATCTGATCTTTTATTTAAAACATTCTTATTTTATGTGTCCCTTTGTTGGACAGTTAGAAAAAGTTCCTTTGGAAATCAACAATATAAACATTATAAGCAAATGAAATAGAGGTAAGTGACACTTTATTTTCCAGCCAGAGAAGATGTCTCACTTTCCCTTCGTCCCAGACCCTCGCATTGCCTGGGTTAACTCATTTATGCTGTGTGAGACCCTCAGCCCTGTTCAGTGCCAGCAGAGCCTGTGCTGGCTTCCTATCCTCCCAGTTCACGAGTTCTTTCTTCCTTTGCTCCTCTTTCCAAGTTGTTAGGTAAACTTGGCTCCTGTCGAAAACCCTGACCAAACAACTCATTTCCCTCTGCATCCTAGAGAAGCCTCAGATCAAACAGAACAATTAACTCAGCAAACAATACCATTAGCTGAGCTCCTTCTGTACCCACCAGCCGGAAGCCAAGAAAACACCTCTTGGAGCCTAGGAAGGCAGGGAATTGCAGGCAGGGATTTTATTGGCCTCTCAAGGGGCCTGCTCCAGCTACTTGGGAACTAGACTATTTAGCATATGTCACCGTTCCCAGCTGCCTTGAGGCCTTGGTTGGGGACCACAGTCTTTGAGTGACGACATTCAAAGTCAGATGGGGTTGGGCGCTGTTTCCATGCTCACTGCCCACCCAAAAGGTGCCATGGCCAGGATTTGGACTCCTCGAGGCTAACCACCAATCAGAGGCTTGGCAAAGAACACAGGGAAGCACATCCGCAAGAAGCTTCCCCAGCTATCCCAAAGACTGACGCATAGCTCACTTTCAGTTCAGTCTGGGAAGTTCCTTGGGTACTTAGGCAGAAATTGAAATTCATTGAAAAATCTCAATGTACCATAAGAATAGTAGTCTTTACCGATATCAGACTGAAATGACCTATTAAGGTATCTTGTCCATCCCCTTTCAGCATGGGATTAGTTCCTGTAGAGTTTCAATAGTTCATTTTTAAAGAACTCCAGCAATGAGCTTTCCATCACAGAACTCCCCAGGAGAGACCATTCAAATGTATCTCATTCTTTGGAAGTGTACCCAAGATCCATCCTAATTTCTCCATTTCATAAGCTGCTCCTCGTACCATCCAAAATGACTCCAATGGCTCTTGCTACATTCTTTCTGTAAGGCACTTGGCTGTAACAGCTTTGTCATAGTGTAGCTTGTAATCTTTCTTCCTATGGATGAGGGTTGATTGGTAGATTTAAAATTTTCTAAATGCCTGTATGGTTGCAGTTTTGCTCTATGGAGAAACTAATCAGAAATCAAATTGTTGAAATGCAACAGGCAAAATGTATGTTGTAAACAGAGATACATATGAGCATATCTCATCTTCCCCAATTAATTCCTTCTTGGGGGTCCAACACAATGCATATGACATATGCTCATATGAGATGCCTAAACAACATGGCAATGGGATGGCAAGGAAGAGTGAACTAAATGCCAGATAACTGGAAAGAGGAAGGATGCAGCCTGTGACCTAAGTCCAGAGAGACTTCATCTGGACTTATTAGGGAATGCTCAATGACCCCTAAGCCAAAGGCCAACCCAGAGCTCTAAATGCCCAGTTCTAGGGACAGCTTCTAATTTAATACTGTGATATTTACTCTACAGCAAAAATCAAAATGATATTAAATTGTCTATTTAATTAAGCAGTCAGTCCCACTAGCCCTGTATAGACTTCTCAAATTAGAGTTGTTTATGCTGTAAGTGATAGAAACCCAAGTCTAAACCACCTTAAGCAAAAAAAAAAAAAGCGAGTTTATTGGATGGATATTGTCAATATTGGAGAGCTTCTACAATGACCAAGACTCAGGAATACCAGAGATGAGGATGATCTTCAGGAATACTGGAACCTGGGAGAGAAACCTCTTCAGGACTTGGTCTGTCTTTCAGAGCTGTAAAGCTGGAGCAGAGATGCATGAGTGATAATTGAAAAGGCTGGAATGTATGCCAACATCAAAGAAAGCCGAGGTGCAGCTGATTTGACTAGCAGAATTGCAGAAAGGCTCGGGAATTAGAGCACCAGCTACCTCTGAAAGCATAAATGCAGGTGGAACAGAAAATAGGAGGGTGGGCTGAATATCTGTGTAAGAAGCATTTTGACACTCCCCCACTATCACCTCCACTGTAGCAGAGAGCTAGAAATGTACCCTCTGGTGAGGTCTAGCCAGAGAACTTCTGGTCTGAAGGATTAGAAGAACTGAGGCTAGGGGTATCAGAATAAAAAGAGAAATTAAGTGATAGTTGACATACTAACTCATGAGCCCCCAGACCTCTTTCCCATACTTGGCTCCCAGTATGCAGGAAACCTAACTTATGTCTCCCAGGCAAAAAGTTGCCAGATGCCTTACTGGAAAAAAAAAACAGCCAACCCAACAGACTTATAAACACTGATAGTTGAGTCCTCAGTGAAAGAGCCAAACCAGATTTTCCTATGGTGAAGCCCAACATCAACACATACGGTCCGGGTAAACAAGTTTCTGAACAAATTTTCAGTATCTCATTCTTAAATGTCAGCTGACAATGAAAGATCATCAAACATTTAAGAAGACTCCCAATATCCAAGAGAAATAAACCGGAATAAACAGAAGAATGCAGAGGGTACAATACAATAATTTCAAAGAAACAAGAGAAGATATTGCACCCATGAAACAAGAACAGGAGGCCATGAAAAGAAACACAGATCAAAATAAAAGGGGTCTCATAAATTACAAATATGATGTCAGAAATGAAAATTTTAGTAGAATAGTTGAAACATAAATTAAGGCCATTGCAAAGAAAGTAAAATAAAAAAGAATAAAAATTGTAATAGAAGAAGAGTTGATCTTAAAAGCTCTCATGAGGGATGAGATGATGTCAGGAATTTAAATGGCAATCAGCTTCTCATAGCCAGAAGTGGTCCATGTCTTCAGAATCCTCCTGGAAAATAATTTCCAACTAAGAATTCTATACTCAGCCAAACTATTTATTATGTGTACAAGTAGAATAAAATATTTTTAGATATACAAGATCTCAAAAAATGTGCTTTCAATACATTTATTTCCAAGAAGATAAGAGGATGTGTTCTACTATAATGAGAATGAGCCAAAAGAAACTGTTGGATCTTATTTAAAAGGAAGTCAATATGGAAGAGAGGTGAAGAGATTCCCCAGGAGAACAGTGAAGGGGATCCCAGGAGAACAGCTGAACAATAGGCCTAGCAAACAATCAGCGATTGGGGCAAAAGAAATGGAGAAATCCAGGATGGTTAGGCCCTAGAAAAATAAGAAATTATTAAGAGAATTTTGGGATGAATTAGTGAAAACTAAGCAAACAAGAAAAGCAAAAGGATTATTAGCTCTGGGAAAAATAAATACTTGCTCCTGAAAGAAAATTTAATATTTAGACATAAAATAACTCAGCTGTGAATAATATTTACATAGTCATAATGTACATAATGAATACAGAACTTTCCAAAATTATGACAAAATATATTGGTAGGATAAGGGAGGAAGGATGGTGGGGGGGAATGAAGAGGGGCATAGAAGAGAGTAGAAGATAAGTTAAATCCTTATCTTCCATAGTAAAAGGTCAATAAATAATATCTAAAGCTGAAAAATTAAGAAATAGCAGCATAGCCATTTATTTGGATATATTGAAACAAATACCAGAATGGTAAAAGTGATTGAAAATGCTTGCTTCTATGAAGCGTCAACGGGATGGGAAGGGGTAAAGCACTGCACTTTTTCATTACACAGCTTATAGAATTCACTTTCTTCTTAAACTGCACATAAAATACATAGAACATATTATTTGTGTTGAGGTTGCTTTTCTGTCACAGACACCTGGATTTGTCTCTTTGCTGTGCATCCTTGGGCAAAATCCACCCCCTCTCTGGGCCTCACCTTGCTCATCTATTTCATGAGGATTGAACATTACAATGTAGTTAAGATGGCAGGGGCACAGGGCTGGGAGCAAATAGGTAGTTTCTTTCCCCACCTATTTACCTACATCATTATCACCCTTATCTTCTCTATCATCTCTGCTATCACTCACCAGCACCCATTATAAGAATTTGGAGAAGCATCAGCATTCTGGGACCCAGAAACTTGCCTGGTAACAAGAAAAGGAGGAAGGACTGAGCATGAGTAGGGCCTGAGGCAGTGGTGGGGAATTTGTTCAAGGAGATTGCTTTCTTCCCTTTAAAACCTTTACCTGAGAAGCACAATGCTTCCAAAATAGGAGTTTTGTTTAGAACCTGAGGCCAAAGAGGGTCTGAGGTAGAAATTGTTAAATTTTCAGGAATTTCGTGAGCCAGTTTTTAAATAGCCATTATTAACACTTAAATTACAAAACTTACAATGACACAAATTATATTAAAAACAAAAGTAATAAATACCAAAAACTCATGGTTTCCTAATTATTTTCATATATTTTAATATTATCTATGTTCTTGAGATTATCTATAGCTATTGAATCTGTGTCTGCTTTCTGTGATGTCACGTCAGTAGCTGGAAATCAGCCTTGATGAAAGATTTACTTCTCAGAGATCAGCAAATGCTACAAATCAGGACCTTTTTTACTCAGACAGATTTTTTTAAAACATTCACCAGCACACAACCAGATCCAGATGTTTCTGCCTTTATTAAGTCCCAAAGACTCAATAAAACATATACTTGGCATCTTCATGAGAAAATCCTTTCATCTTCTCAAATATGGTGGTCACTTGCCACCAACAAATGAATGAATGGACCAATGAATGAATGAATGAATGAATACTCAAAAATTTATACTTAATACTCAGAGCTTTCTCAAGCATGTGAAACAAGTCCTTTACTACTTCACAACTCAAAGTGGTGGTCCATGGACCAGCAGTGTTGGCATGACCTGAGAGTTTGTTAGAAAAGCAAAATCCCACACCCCATCACAGACTGACTCAGAATCTGTGCTTGAATACAGTAAGGTTTGAGAATCATCGCTGTAAAAGTCAGCCCCTGGCCAAAATATCCCTCAGTTTGTCAGAATATTCTCCCTTCCCCCACCCGAAATTCTATCTGTCAGAAATCCATTGTGGTTAACCAGCCTTTAAAAAGGCAAATACCTCTGAGTAGTTTAACCGTCCAGCTCTAAGGAGAATTTGTTCAAGAAGATTGCTGTCTTCTCTTCCAAACTTTACAAAGCATGCATAGTACTAACAGAACAAGGGTTATAGTTGGAAACAGTATATAAGGAATTCCCATTTGAAATAAAATCTAAACTCCTCACCTAGACTGAAAGTCCTGGGATAATTTGCACCCCAATCCCCAAATACACCCCATCTTCATGGCATCCCACTCATCCAATCTCCCAAGCCCCAGCTACACTGGCTGCCTCCTGTTCCTGGGCTCTTTGGGCTTCCTCTGCCCTCAGGCTCTGTACTTGCTGCTGCCTCTGCCTGGAGCTCTCTGGCCTTGATTTTCCCTGGCCAGCACCTTATCACTCAGTCTATGCTTAAATGTCTCCTTCCAGAGAGGCCATTGCTGACCGTTCATCCTCCATTGCCATTCTATCACATCACCTGCTTTATTTTCCCCGTAGCGGTCATCACCGTTTGAATTTACCAGGCTTACCTATTGGTTTGCTTTTTATTTTCTGGATGCCCCATCATACACACACACGCATAGACACAAACCAGATGAGACACAAACTCCACGAGAACAGGCATCTTGTCAGTGCCCAGAGTGGTGTCTGGCACAGAGTTAGGGCCCAATAAACACCAGGGAGAGAACGTCTGCATGAATGAATGTGATTGCACGGCAAAGTGCTCCACCATCTCCACCACCAAGACCAGCCTGCTCCCTTTTGCTCTTCCTTATACTGCTCCCCACACTATGTGGCCAGTCCCCTGTGCCCGGGACACAGCCCCGATGCTGGTACAGTGTTAGAGTGTAAAGAAGTTTGAAAGGCCCATGAGGGGGCACTGACTTCTGTGCACTTGCCCATGCCAAAGCTAGTTTGAGGGCTTGGAAACCCCGTCTATGGCAGGTCCTTGAGTGGGATTCACTAAAGGATGCCAGCCAAGCCTCCAGAGACTCGTGAAGATCCCAGATGCCAATTTGTTAAACCGTCAGATGCTCTTGAACACCTGATCTTGGCAGGGTCTCCCCATGGGAAGCCACATTACTGGAAGTTTGCTTGCTAAGTGGGAAGTCCAAATAAGAAGACTTTATGGATGCGATGCTCACCCCCAGCCCACGCCCCACACGTACACAGATGAGTGATGGCTAGGCAGATGGGATGACTGTGTCTGTAGCAGAGCACCAGCCTTGCTCCCCTGCTCAGTGCTGGGAAGTGCCCGACGGGTCAGCCTCTGTGGCCCCTCTTCATCTGGGATTGCACCATAGACCCGGTGCCCTTCTAACTGCCGTGCCATTTTCTAGACATAGGTTCAATATGTTCCATCAAGCCACCTGACCTGGGAGCTTCATCTGTTGCTCACATAGGTCTCCCCTGTGAGCTTCATGCACCTCTCCATGGGCAACCTCAGCACCCCATTTCCCAGTCCTTGGCAATTCCTTGCTATGGCTCCCAAGAACCAGCTACTTGAGGCACAGCAGTACCACCAGGCTTTTGCAGGCTTCCCTGGGAACCCATCCTGCACCTATCATGTGATTTCTATAGGAACTTGTATTCTGGGTTCACAAAAATCTACTGACGGGGAAAATTGCAGGGTTTCTGTACTCTCTACGTGCCTGTTAACATTGTATCTCAGAGGCAGAACTCATGTGGGGCTTTTTCCTCCTTTCTTCACATTAAGTATCTGTGGCAGTTTGAAGCTGTATGTGCCCCCAGAAAAACACGTTCTTAAATCTAATCCATTCCTGTGGTTGTGAATCCATTGTAAGTAGGACCTTTTGATGAAGTTACTTCAGTTAATGTGTGACCTGGCCCAATCAGGATGGGTCTTAATCCTATTGCTAGAGTCTTTTATAAGTGGAATGGAATTCAGACACAGAAAGAAAAAGCCATGGAAACAAGAAGCTGAAATTCAGTAGAACACAGAAGAGAACAGAGAAGCCAGAGGAGGCTGCCATGTGCCTTGCCATGTGACAAACTAAAGATTGCCAGCAGCCCACCCCAGAATGCCACAGTCTTCAGGAAGAAAGCATCACCTTGATGACACCTTAATTTGGACTTTTTGCCAGCCTCACACCGTGAGCGAATAAATTCCCATTGTTTAACCCAACCTGTTTCATGGTATTTGCTTGAGCAGCCAAAGAAACTAAAACAGTACTCTTCATATCATTTATTTTCTTATTTTGTCATAAGCAATGTAGACAATTCTCTTCTTCCTTCTTCCTGGTCCTTCTCCATTACAGGCTCTTGTCTTATGAAGTACACACTTTTAGGGGTGTTTGCTCATCCCTTGTCCCTTCTCCCTTTTGTTTTTTCAGAATTGTTCCCCATGTACCGGCACATCTACTAGAGTAACAGGAAAGGACAGAGGCGAAAGAGAGAGGAGATATGTGAATCAAAGTGAGAAAGTGGTGTTCTGTACCCTGTTGGTTTCCCACTTCTAGTTCTCCATCTGTGAGAAGCCTTCTCCCCTTGAGTTCTACAGATCACCACAGATCTTCTAGTATTGGCTTGTATTGAAAGGGTTTTCCTCACTAGTAACCAAAATCAATCCCAGAGATTGGCTTCTACATCCTTTGACTTACTTTGAATTCCCTCCTCATTCCACTCCCTCAGGTCCCTCCTCAGGTTTTCATGCAGCCATTGTAAGGCCTCTGGGATTAGCAGTCTCTGGGCATCATCACCTCACAGGGTCCTGGCTGCCAGTAGGCTTGAAGCAAGAGCCCGGGAGAGAAAGGGTCAGGAAGAAGAGGGTGCTGAGGGGCTCCACAAAGCCTTCTGCTATTGGAGATGTGTACAGCTGCTGGAGGAAATCACACACCCACAACCCCCAATTGATGGGCCATTGGATCTGTGGGAGAGGTGCTATAGAAGAGGGTGGGATTGGGTCCTCTGGCTCAAGTTTGAGGGGGGAGATTTTGCCTGCTTGGTGGGAAGCAGCAGATCTGGAGGCCCTAATGTGCTCCATGTACTGAAATCACTGGCTAGGGTGTCGTGGTATATGGGCCAGTTGTCCTGCTGGGCAGAGGGCAGGGAAAGTCCACCCTCTCCTCAGGCCGGGCCCCTCCTTCCTACTCCCTGCCACCTCAGCCACATCCTTCAGCTGCAGTGGTCTCCAAGCTCCTCTGCCCACTGCTCCACCTCCTCTTCCTCCCTGATCATCCTAGCTCCTTCCAAACACAAGCAAAACCAAATTATTTATGAAGAGCCCTAATTTACAATGCATCTATAATCCCCAGGAAGGCACCGATAATTTATTTAATGAGCACAGACACAGTGATTCACAAACAATGATTCCAGTCAGAAATGGGCTTCATTAATTTGCTGTGAGTCCTCCATTTTGATTTAGAGCCTCGGGAGCACCTCAGACCACAAATCTCCTCAGCGTTTCCATTGCTCCTGCCTGAGACCAGCTCAGGCGAGGTTCCAGTACAATCACTCTGCTTCACCGACCTTCCCAACCTGCCGTGCTTAGTGGTCACCCCCTTCTTTGTTTCCCAGGGCTGCCGTAACAAAGTACAGAAATTTATTCTCCTAGTGGGGGCCAGAAGTCCAAAATCAAGGTGTCAGCAGGACTCCCTCTGAAGGCTCTAGGGAAGATTCCATCTCTAGCGTCTTCCAGCCACTGGTGGCTCCAGACATTCCTTGGCTTGTGGCTACATAACTTTAATCCGTCTTCCCTCTGTGCCAGGTGTCTGTATCCACATTTCCATGTTCTACTAAGGACACCAGCCGTATTGGATTAAGGCCCACCCCAATCCAGTACAACCAACTTAACTCATTATATCTGCAAAGACACTATTTGCAAATAAGGTCACATTAACAGACAGTTGGGGTTAAGACTTGACCGTGTCTTTTTGGGAGACACAAATCAGCCCACACACTGCCCACCCTGCCCCTAGGCTGCCTCTAGGATGCCCAGTGTCTGGTCTCTCCAACATGCTTGTCCACTGGCTTACGGTAAGCAACAACAGAAGCACATCCCGGGCTAGACACATGAGGGCCTTGACACAGAGTTCCCCACCTCACCCACAGGGGAAAGTCATAGTGGTCATCACAGCACCCCTGACAAGCCACAGAGCAGACTGCTGATGATGCCAGCCTGACGTCAGAAAGTTAACAGACGTAGCTGTTTTCTAGCAGCCAGGCACACGACCTTGCTGGACAGCAGTGCCCCCTGTCCATGCACCCCAGTCCCCACATAGGGGTGGGAGATGGGGAGTGGAGGCAGTAAAAGTGAGGTTCAGTGTGCTAAGCTCCCTTCCTCTGGGACACTCAGTGACTTTGTCTGTCTTAATTACCTAAGCAAATATGAACTACAGCTTGCTGCCTATATGAAGTTTAAGTATTTTTATTTTTTAATTTAGCTGTTTGTATCCAAGTTACACAAGCACATGGGTTAAAGACACAACCAGTTTTACAAAACTTGTATTCATATGATAAACTGTGGTCTCCTGCCACCACCATCACAATTTTCATTTGATGTTCAACTCCATATCTCAAAAAGTAAAATGCTTTCATTATTACTTCAGGCTTTTTGGTCAATATCCAGTCATTAACTCTTACTTCCCCTTATAAAATATGAAGCCTTTATTCTCTTTAACTTCCCCTTTTTGTCATATACATATTTCTAGTCCAGGGATCAGCAAACAAGGATGCAGAGCCTGCCATAATAGTAAAGAAAGGTACCATTTACAAAATACAGCCACGCTCATCAGTTTGCATACTGTCTAGGGCTGCTTTCATGCTATAACGGCAGAGTTGAGTAGTTGCAACAGAGACCATGTGACCCACCAATCCTGAAATATTTACTATCTGGCTCTTTACAGAAAAGTTTGCCAATCTCAGTAAGTCTTTGCATCCTACCACTGCAGGTCTGTTGAGTTTTAGTTACAGATCAATAGTCAGTGCTTCCATTAGTAAAACTCTCTACTAAAATTATAATATTTTAGGAGCAAAGGTAAAGAAGATATTACATCAATGCTCAAGGTCAACAATGGGGATCTGGGAGGTATGGGACGTTCTAAAATGGACAGAAGTGATGACAGCTCAATTCTGTGATGAAATTGTGAGCCACTGAGTGTATACTTTGGACAGACTGTATAAGGCATGGGACTGTATAACACAGTGAATCCCGTGGGAGATGAGGGACTGTGGTTAACAATACAAATATGAGAATGTTCTCTCAGGAACTGTAACAAATATACAATACTGATACATGGTGTTAATAACAGGAGGGTTTGTGGGAAAGATACACCAAATATAAGCTATGGACCATAGCCATAATCTTATGATGATGTTTGTTCATCATTTGTAACAAATATGTCACAACAGTGTAAGGTGCCAGTGATGGGGCAATGTATGGGAATCCTGGATGGTATGCATGATTGTTCTGTAAACTCACAACTTCTCTAATAAAAAATTAATTAAAAAAAGAATACAGTCCAGAAAAGGAAAAAAAAAAAAAACCTATCTAAATGGCCTAAATGGCATTCTCAACTGAGCTGTGTAATATCCTATAAGTCCTTTTCTTTTCCATACATTTTGTTTTCACTGTAGTTTATAATTGCCTTATTTTTGTTTTCTCAATTTACTTATATTTACTAATTCAACAAACTCTTCCCCAGGTGGGAGAGAGTGTAGACTACAATGTGAACTATGGTCCATGCTCAGTGGCAATGCCACAGAATGCATTTATCAATTACAATGAATGTGCCACACTAATGAAGGATGTTGTTTATGTGGGAGGGTGTGGGAGGTGTGGGGAGGGGGGCATATGGGAATCCCTATATTTTTTGTGTAACATTTATGTAATCTAAGTATCTTTTAAAAAAATAAATAAAATATATTTAAAAGAAAAAAAAAACAAAAAACCAACAACAACAACAAAAACTCCCCCGGTGTGTAAATCTGTTTGAACATATTAAGGTATCAATTTCACCTACTTGAAGATATTGCTTTAAGAGCCTACTCACCTACCCCAAACTGAACTGGTTACTTTCTCGGCCTGCTGCACTGCTGTCATCCTGAAATCTGTCTTTGCCATCATCCTGGGGGATCCTTTTAACTCTATTCTATATTCAATCCCCTATTTCCAAGATCCATGTCATTCATTTTCTTAATTTACTCTTATTTTAAAGAAGTACATCCTCCACTATATCCCAAGAAAAAAATACAGGGATGGAACACTTTTGAGAGCTTGCATGTTTTTCTTCTATCTTCACAATAACTTATTGTTAGTCTGGATATAGAATTAACGTATGGAAATTATTTTCCCTCAGAAGTCTAAGGGTATTTTCCACTGTCATCTAATTATCAATGTTGCTGTGGAAAAACCTGATACCACTCTGATTGCTGATCGCTTTTGGATTTTGTTTATTTTCCTTTTTGGGAGCACAAAGGAGCTTCTATTTGTCCCCAGTGATTTGTATTTTCACAATGTGCCTTGACCAGGGTCAATTTCTACCCTGTAGGCTGGGCGCTAGATGGACGCTTTCCCTCTGGAAATTCACCCCATCAATTCTGGGCCATTTGTAAATTATTTTGCTCATAATTTCCCTCCTGCGATTTCTCTAGTCTTCCTTTCTAGAACACCAGTTATTTGGATGTTGTAACCTCATGACTATCCTCTAATTTTCTTATTCTTTTCTTATTCTCCACCTTGTTGTGATTTTGCTCTCTGTTCTAGAAAATGGTCTCAACTTATCTTCCAATCCTTCTACTGAGTTTCTAGTTTTGCTATAATTTTGTTGTTTTGTTGTGTTACCTGAATGTTCCTTTTTCATAGCTTCCTATGTTTTTCTTATCGCTGTGACATCATGTATGATAATATTCCCAATGCTTCCTCCCAGTAGCTTTTTTAGATTTATGCGTTTTGATCCTAGTATGTTATATTATATGCCTACTTGATTGACTAATGTTTCTTAGCTATCCATTCATATTTGAGGGGAATACTCAGAAGCCAATTGGAAGCCAGCCACGAGTTCTAAGATGATTTGTCTGAACCATGTCTGGGGGCTACTTCTGGTGTTGCTATCTTTAGGTCTTTCTTCTTGGAATGAGGAAAATATGCATAGAAGGAAGGCACCATTTCTCTGCCAGCATCCTGGAGCCAAGTAAGAGAGAAGATAGGGATCTCAATATCCAATATGTAAAAGTTCGCTTAATCATGCTGCTTTCACTGTGGTAGTATGCCCATGTTCAATTTTGCCTGGTGTTGCCCTCGGTTTTTTACTATCGCCAAAGAACAAATGCATCAACCTCCTGCCTACTATCTGTCTGTGTGGAGCCAGGAAGAGAGTTGGGGGATGCAGCAGGGGATGCAGCTTCCATTTCTTCTTAAACCAGACTTTCAACCAGTTCTCCTATTTTAACTCTACCTTCGGCCCCACTTCCAGGGATACTTGGTGCCACTAGTTATAGAGACATTTGTGAGTTCTGGGACAAAATTTGTGCTGTTTCTTGACTTTCCCTATTGCTGACTTAGAATTTAGCTTGATTGCAGCTGCTCAGTCCTTTATCACTATTCCAGTCTTTCCAATTGACATACTGTTTTAGCTGTTCTCTCCTCTCCTGTTTTCATTATCCTTCAAAACAATGAAAAGCTATTTCTCCTTTTGGGGATTTCTTTAGTGTCATTTAAGTGATGTTTCAGGGTGGATAGAAACTAAATGCTTATGTTCAGTAAGTCTGTCAATGTAAAATTTATGAATGCCACTCCTTCCTCTAATCATCAGTGTTTCCCCACCAGACCTCCTTCCACACAATGCTCATAGCAGCTATTCAATAAATAGTAGGTTAGCGGAAAATTAGCACTTAAGGAACATTTTTAGAATGGATGATGCAACTCCTCACACTGTTACCACTTAAAGCCTCATCTAACTTCACTCTTCTTCATTCTTCCTTTCTCCAGTCCAGGTTTCATCTTGATAAATATAATCAAAAAGAGCTCCTGGGTTTTCTCAGAACCAGCATACGAGTTAAATTGCTGGAACCCATGCCCTACTTAACCCATTGGGGTGGCTGACCCTGGATAGCCAAACAAACTTCTGGTTAGTTACACCTGACCCAATACAAAATAAAGCCACACTTGCCCTAATAAGACAAACTCATGCCCAATCAATAGGACTCAAGCTAACTTCCTTCTTTATGTCTATAAAAAGCATCTGCCAACACTTAAAGCCCAACGTCACTTCTTTTGTAAGTGATCAGCTTCCTTGATGCAGTAAAACTTTTGGTGTCCCAAATAAAATGCTATAATATGCAAACTTGACTCTGATTTGTCTTTGATGACCTACACTGATCTTGCAGTCTCCAGATAGAGGCCTACCCTCTCCCCCACATAGGATTTTGCATATGCTGTTCCCTACACTTGGAATGTCAGCTTTTTTGCCATACTAACTTTCAGTACGAGATGTCTTCATGCACTCAGAAAACTATGTACTTACTCTTTTTTTTAATCAAAGATAGTATTTTATTTATTCATTTCCCATTCCCCACCCCCATTGTTTGCGCTCACTGTCTCCTGTGTCTGTTTGTTGTATGCTGTGTCCACTCATCCTCTCTTTAGGAGGGACAGGGAACCAAACCCAGGACCTTCCATGTGGGAGGGAAGCACCCAATCGTTTGAGCCACCTCTGCTCCCTGCTTATTGAGTCTCTCATTGTGTTTCTTCGTTGTGTCTCCTCGTTGTGTCATCTCATTGTGTCATCTTGTTACATCATCTTGTTGCATCAGCTCACTGTGCCAGCCCATCACGTTAGCTCACTGTCTTGTTTGTCTTCTTTAGGAAGCACCAGGAACTGAAACTGGAACCTCCCATGTGGTAGGCGGGTGCCCAAATGCTTGAGCCACATCCACTTTTCTGTACATACCCTTTTATAACACTTGACACGGTTTGTTATAAACATGTTTACTTGTTTTTTTTCTGCCACTAACCTGTGAGTTCATACAGAACAGAAATTTGTTCTATTTACCTCTGGTATCCTCAAGGCTTAGTAATGAGTACACTTTTTAGAAGTATAGAAGGGAGTAAGAAGCATTCAAGAGAGGAAGGAAGAGAAAGACAGGGAGCTAGGAAGGAAGGAAGAGAATTAATCCCCCCTTGATTAATTCTGGCATTCAATTCCATTTGACCTGTGACTTCATCACAACCCATTTTCAGTTCACATTTCACTTCTCATTTCCATTAACTTGTTTGGTAGATTTTATTATTTCTTTCAAGTATATGCTGCCCATCCCTATAGGAGGATCATACTTTCCCACCCCATTGTTATCAGATTTGGCCATTTGACCTACCTTGACCATTGAAATGTCAGTGAAGCGCCATGTGCCACTTTAGAGCAGAAGCTTCAAAACTCTTTTGTGGCTCGGCTATATTTTTCTTTTCTTTGCCGCAAGACCACATTGATCCAGATGGGGGCTGATTCTTCTGTCTGAATCTTGAAAGGAGACTAGATGGAGCTAATCTACAAGGGAACTGACATCCATGTGGATGGAGAATCAACCTTTGTTATTGTAAGCCAGCAATTAGGGGTGTCTGTTATTGCCCAATAATTTAGCCTTACATGAATGATATATGCAATTGGTGACAGTCCCATGAGTATAAATACAAGACAAGTTGGGGATTTGAGAGTATAGCAGTTACAAGGTCATCCTATTAGCCTTCCATCCAACAGAGAAATCATCTGACCCAGTGCCCTGGTCCTTTTAAATTCTGCCTGAACTCCTTTGGTGCCACAGAGCTCACCGTATTGTATGTCAGTCTGTTTCATTGTTGGCATTCAAATCGTTAAAATATTTCAGTCTATTCTCCCCCATTGTTTCTAGTCCTGCCCCCTGTAGCATCTCAGATCTCTGTATTTCACAGGACAGAACTTGAGTTATTAGAAGTTTAGTCATTCTCAGACTAGACGTTGCCAGTTCTTACTTTATCAAAAGAACTTGGAAGGTGCAACAGAAGTTATTCTTTCTCTTTGGGATGAATGAAGGCACTCCTAGTCCAAAGGCACTGTGATTCTTTGTGCATTCCACGAATGGAAATGGTATTTTAAAACAAAATTTCTCCCAGTTTTACTATTTGAAAATTCACAGGAACATACAACCAATGAACCTGGCCATTAGTAAAATAAATTACAGCTATTTTGCCACCATGCTCCCAAGAAAGCTTTTTAAATATGCACATGATTTGGTTAACCTGTCTTGAAAACAATGTATGTTTTAATTGTTTCCAATAGGTAAGAGGACTATATGCCTGTGTAGATGCCACCACATTCCCAGGACCTCATCATCCTTGTATTTTAATGAGCTTTTAACTCTTTTCTGCTTACTGTTGCCTCTAAATACCTGAAGAGGTAATCGTTAGGGAAAGTAGGCTGTCTGAGCAACTTCAGAGGGTCAAACAAGGAACAGTATAGTCAAATAACAGGGAAAAGAATTCTAGCTTTGAAGAAACAGTTTTCTTTTTCTGTCATTGACTCTTTTGTATTTAATTACAAAAATAAATCATGAATACATACTTATTAAAAATTCACACACTATTGAATTCTGCAGAGCACACTGTTCAATAGAACTTTCTGTGATGATGGAAATGCTCTATATCTGATGTTCAATAAAGTAGTCATTAGCCACCTGTGGCTATCAAGCACACTTGAAATGTGGCTACTGAGACTGGAGAACTGATTTTTATTTTTATTTAATTCAAATTTAAATATCCATATCTGGCTAGTGGCTACCACATTGGACAGCACAGATACAGAAATAAAAAGTAAAACATCATCGATCTTCAAAGGCCCTAAGAAACTATTGCTAATGGTTTGGTATATTCTTTGGACATTTTTTTTTGGTTTGCTATATGACATGTATAAAGAGTACAGTGGTTTACAGCAGGAGCTCTAGAGTCAGATAGCTTGGATTCAAATCCTGGGTCTGTTACATAGTATATGTGTGACACCTTGAGCAAGTTCATTAACCTCTCTGACCTCAATTTCCTCATGTATAAAATGGTGATAATAACAGTAACTACTTTTGGGGGCTCTGTATTAGTTTGCCAAAGGGGTGCCAATGCAAAGTACCAGAAAGCTTTTGGCTTTTATAATGGAGATTTATTTGGTGGGAAAAGCTTACAGTTCCAAAGCCAAATCAAGGCATCAGCAGAGATGCTTTCTCACCAAAGTCAGTTGTCACGTCTTGAAGCAAGATGGACACTGATCTTTGGCTGGTCTCTGCCTTCCCTTCCGGGCTCACTCTTTACTCTTGAGCTCCGTGAGCCCAGCCTCTTGAGGCTTCATGCTTAAGTGATCCTTTAGATCTCTCTCCTGGCATAGGGCTTGTTTCTTTCTGGGCCTCCTATATCAGTCTTGCTGTTCTGGTCTCTTCCAGATTTCAGCTGTAAGCTATCAGGCAAATGGCTCATCTCTCCCCAGGGGTCCTCAGCTATTTGAGCCTTCTTCTTTCTGTCACATGGCAGGATCAAAAATGACAAAGTTCTCTTTTCCTGTGTGTCTTTGTGAATGTCCATTTATATCAGACCCAGCAGGGGGGCAGGAACTCAATGAGTCATGCTCATTGACATAGTTGAATCAAAAGTCCTAGGTAATCTAATCAAAGATCCCTCAACTGAATTTAATACAATCAAAGGATATCACACCCAGAGGAACAGATTATTTACAAACATAATCTTTCTCTTCTAGGGATTCATAAAATAATCTCAAACTGCCACAGGATCTTATGAGAAGTAAATGAGCCAATGCACTTAAAGTCCTTAGGACCGTTGCTGGTATATAAGAAGCACTAGACAAATGTTAGATCTTGGCATTAATATTATTATATATGTATTGTTCTAGGACTTTACCTGCACTTCTTGCACTTTCCATATCACAGTATATAAATCTATCTTATTTTAAAATAGGAACTGTTTAATTATAAAAGTAATAAATGCACAGATTTTTTTTTTTAAATAACAGAATGGTAAAAATCTCCAGTCACTTTCAGAAATGGTACACTAAATAATTCGGTTCAACCCTCCTCTAACACACTAAAGAATTGGGCCAAAGATTTAAAACAACTGCTTAAAAGAACTAGAAAGTGAACAAAATAGTGAGGAATTACCAAGCCGGGATTTGGGGAAAAACAAAGCCCAAGAAGGTGATCCAAGTGTTTGACACCAATTTTTCCCAAATCCAAAAACTAGGGTTATCAGATACAGACTTTGGAAAAACTGTGCTTATGCTCAAGGAAATAGAAGGCAAGTAGAGAATTGCAGAAGATAACTAGAGGCTATAAAAAAGAATCAAATGGAAATTCTCGCACAGAAAAAATATAACAAAAATAAAGAACCCATTTAAGTGCAGATTGCAAATAGCTGAAAAGCAAATTGGTGATCTGGAATTTAATTAGAAGAAAATATCTAGAATAATACATGGAGGGGAAAAAAGATGAGGAAAAAATAGAAGAGAAAGTAAAAGCTATTGAGGATTTTATAAGGTCTAATTTATGTTTCATTGGATTATCAGAAGGAGTCAAGATAGATCATGAAAAGACAATAATATTTGAAGAGATTAGGGCTGAGAACTTTACAAGACATCAATCAATAGGCTCAAGAAGCCCTATGAACCACAAACAGAAGGAAGGAAAGAGAGAACAAAACAGAACAAAAAGCTATATACATCATCGTAAGACTCCTGCAAAGCAAAAACAAGAAAATCTTAAAAGCAGCTGGAGAAAAATGTTGGATAATTTTCTAAGTAGCAACAATGAAACTGACAGTTAATTTTTGAACAGATACAATGGAAGCCCAAATTCAGCTGAATGGTCTCTTTAAGAGTGCTGCAAGGGAAGCAGATGTGGCTCAAGTGGTTGGGCTTCCGTTTACCATATGGGAGGCCCGGGGTTTGATTCCCCAGGGCCTTCTGGTGAAGGCAAGCCAGCCCACACGGTGCAGGGAGCTGAGGCCGGCACCACACTGTAAGCTGACAGACACAGCAAGATGATGCAACAAAAGAAGACAAGCAGACACAGAAAAAAAAAAAACCGCACAGCAAATGGACAGTGAGCACAAGCAGCAAGCGGGGGATAAATAAATAAATAGTAAGTGGGTGAAGGGTCAATCTACAAGTCCCCATGATACGAACCTTCAAGATACAAAAGTTTGAAAAGAAAGGTTTATGGGGAAAAAAATCTGAGCAAATTCATCACCAGCAGATTTTTCACTGAAGAAAATACTAAAATACTAAGAGTTCTCTAGAATCAGAAGTGGAAGGTTAGAAATGTAGGATAGAATGAAAACAAGCAAAATGGAGATAAATCTATATGAATATTGGATATAAAACAAGAATAATAAGGTCCCAAGGGGTTTAAAGTACATGCAAAATTAAATTTAAATAAACATATGTCAGGAGGGCAAATGAAAAATTAAAGTGTTCTAAGTTCCTTGCATTATTTTGGAAGGGGAAAAGTACCAATTAATTTTAGACTTTTGTAAATTAAAAACACAAGTTGCAACATCTAGGGAAAACATTTCTCTCTTCTATTCCTAATTCACTTAGAGTTCTCATGATAAATGGGTTTGAATTTTATCAAACTATTTTTCTGCAAGTTTGGAAACTATTATCTGGTCCCCCCACCTTGAACTATTAGTGTAGTGAATTCATTAATAGAACTTCTAGTGTTAAACCAACATCAAATTCCATAATATAACAATTTTTATACAATCTATTATATTTTATGTATATTGCCTGGATTCAATATGCCAATATTTGTTTTTGCACTTAGGTTCACAAGTGGATTGGCCTATAAGTTAAGATTATTTTATTGTCTGCCTAATTTTGGAAGCACAGAGAGTGTTCCATTGTTTTCTATTGTCTAGAAGACTTTGTATAAGACTAATCTTAGTTTTAGTTTAAATTTCTATAGAATTCACCTATAAAACTGCCTAGGTCTCTTTGTTTTCTTTTTAGAAAGATAATTTCTATTTTCATTGAGCCAGTTTTGCTTAATTCTATTTTCTAGATGTGTTAAAATGTTTTTAATTTTATAGGCATAAGTCATCCATATTATTCCCTTACTATCTTTTACATCGATGATGTATCTGTAATTGTACCTTTTACATCCCTAAATTTGTTTTTGTTTGTTTGTGTACTATCATTTTCTGGACCTGTTTTAAACTTTTGACTATGTCAATCTTCCTCAGCATGTATTTGTTTCCTGCTTCTTTAGTTTCTGCTTTCATTTTCATTATATCATATAATTACTTCCATTTTTTAAAAATATTTGTTCTGTTGTTCTTTTTCTACATGTTTGACAATCAACTCATTATGTTTCAGCCTTTCTTCTGATATGTTTTTTTTTTTTGAGATACCGAGACTGGAGATTAAACCCTGGGACCTTGTATGTGGGAGGCTGGCGCTCAACCACCGAGCCACATCAGTTCCTGATGTTTTTAAGAATACTTAGTATCACAAGTTTTTAAGAATACTTAAAAGAATACCTACTAATGTCTCCTTAAGTACAGTTTGAGCTCTCACAAGTTTTGATATATATTTTCATTATTATCTAATTCTGAGCATTGTTGTGTTTCCTCTTATGCTATTTTCTCTGATCAAATTTAAAGATGATCCCTTACATTTTCCAAATAAATGTGTTTTTTCCAAAGTTTTTTTTGTAATTGTCCTTTAATTACAGACAAATAATGTGGTGTGTATGATACAGATTCTCTAGTATTTCAGAGTTGTTTTAAAACCTAGAACATGGTAAATATTTGTAAATGCACAATGTGTGCTTGAGAAAAAATAAGCATTCTCTAATTGATTAGTAAAGGTTTCTAAACACACCTATATTAAAGCAAGCCTGTTAATTGTGTTGTTAAAAAAATCAATCTACAAAATCAATTGCATTTCTGTACACTAGCAATAAGCAATTAGGAAAATGAAAATTTTAAATGATACCATTTACAACAGCATTTAAAAAATCAGATACTAACCAAATATGTTAAGATCTCTGATCCATGTGGAGAAAATTACAAAACTTTGTTGAAAGACATTGAATAAGATTTAAATAAATGGAGAAAGATATTTTGCTCATAGTTTGGCAGACTCAGTATTATAGAGATGCCAGTTCTCCCCATTAGTTTTTGTGTTTGTGCATGTGCAAATTGACAACTGAATCTATAATTAACACAGAATGACAAAGGATAACCAAAACACATTTGAAGAAGAATCAAATATCAAGATTTATTTTAAAATATGATAATTATAACAATATGATATCGATGCAGGGAAAGACAAATAGATTAATGGAACAATATAGAAGGACCCAGAAATACACCCATTCATATCTTTATGACAGAAGTGATGCTGCAAATCAGTGAGGAAAGAAAAGATTTTCCAATAAATGGAGCTGAAACAATAAGTTATCCTTATAAAAAGAAGAAGAAAAGAAAATGTAAGACCTAGTTCATACCATATACAAAACTTATTTCCAGGTAAATTAAAAATCCTAGCTCTGAAAGTTAAAACTCTAAAAAACTACATTTTTTTCAGGAAAAGTATAAAAATATAAGAGAATGTCTTTATCACCTCAGAGTAGGAATAGATTTATTAAAACATGGAAAGAAACAAATCTGGAAGTGAAAGAGATTCAACTGCATTAAAATAAATTCTGGTCAACAAAATATAGCATAGAGAAAGATAAGCCACAAAAGAACAAGATATCTGAAATATACAACCAACAAAGGATTTATATGTTCAATATATAAAGTACTCTTACAAATAGATTTAAAAAGGCATACAAGTCATCGGAAAATTGAGAAAAAGATGTATAAGACACTGCATGGGGGATGAAGTCCAATCATCCAAATAAACATATGGAAAGATGCTCAACCTCATTAGTAACCAGAGAAATGAAAATTTTAAATCACAAGGATATACAAATACCCTTTCAGAAGACTGAAAAATTAAGTCCAACAACAATAAATGCTGGCGAGGACATGGAACAAATGGAACTCTCACACATTGTCAGTAGATATAAAAATTGGTTCGGCCATCTTTAAAACCTGGCTGTTCTTGTAAAGCTAAATGTGTACATACCTCATGACCCAGCATTTCCACTTCTAGATCTATATCCTAGAGAAACAGCTCTTGCATACATGCACCAAAAGGCATGCTAAAGAATGCTCCTGGCAGCTTGTATACAACCCATGTCCAACAAGAGTGGAGTGGATATATACATTATGGTTATGGTACAGATCAATAATCCTTCATCCAAAATGCTCAGAGTCAGGTAGTTTTTTAATTTTAGAAATGTAATGTAATATAATATATATAATGTAGCACCCTAAACTCAAACATAAAAAATTTTCTGCAATAAAAATATGTGAATTTTCACAGTAAATTGGACCAATAAATACTTTCAATAGCAGATCAAGTCAGGTTTTTTACTTTCAGAATTTCAGAGAAGGAATGATAGCCCTATACATTTATATGATGAACTATAGAGCAAAGAAAATGAATAAACTATATAGCTACGTGATCAACACAGAGGATTAAAAAACACAAGGATGAGGAAAAGCAGCAAATCCAAAATAGCAAAACTAGCAATATATTAATTAAGGATACATGCAGTTATAGCAGCAATATATTAATTAGGGATACATGCAATTGTAGCAGCACTGTAAAGGAAATAAAGCAAGGCAATGATTAACATGGCTATTTCTGGAGGGAGGAAGGGGGTGTGACCTGAAGTGTCACAGAGGGCTTCTATTGTATTGGTATTCCCTTAATTTAAAATTGTGTGTGTGTATATAAATATATATATAAATACATATATATACACATATATATTTTGTCAATCTATATATGATACATTTCACAATAAAAGCTAGATTTTAAAAAGCTATTGATTTTTATATATTGATTTTGCAACAAGCCACCTTACTATTCTTTTATGGTTTTTAATAATTTTCCCGTCGATTCTCTCAGTTTGTATATGATAGCATCATCAGCAAATAATGATAATTTTGTTTACTCCTTCCCAATATTGATACTTATTTCTTTCTCTTATAATTGTGCTGACTGTCGCTTCTAGATCAATGCCGAGTAACAGCTATAATCTTTTCTTCTTGCACCTCTAATGGATTGGCTTCTGTGCGTTTCACCATTAAATGCATAAAGAGCTTTTGCACGGTCAGAACTGTCTCCGGATAAAACGGACCTCTTGAGAAGGCAGGCAGCAAGACTGCGCGAGCCGGTGTGTTTGTTTATCACTGCACATGCTGTAGAGGGCCCCGACATCATCCCGTGCTGGCTCGTGGTGAGCAGAAGGGGCCAAAATGGAGCAGGCACTGCTTGTGTTCAGGAAGGCACGCACACCGCTGATCATGCGCTCGCTCAAGGCCAGGTCACGCGGTCTTCTCCGCAGAGCCGAGTGCTCAGGTCTGACTCACCTTCAATTAACAAATCGGCTGGCTCACACACAGGCTGGAGGGAATTCTCCGTCTTAAGCCAGACACCTGTGCGCCTGTGACAGATCTGTCCCCACAGGCCATTCTCCGAGCAGAGCACAGCTGAATCCAGAACAAACACCTCTCTCAAAGGGCCTGTGTTTCATTTAATAGAGTTCAAATTGACTGTCCAGAAACCCTGATGCTTCTTTTTATTTCCACGACGTCTCCGGTAGCAGCTGCAGGGACTCCCTGGCCTCCCTCTTCCTCCCACATCTCAGGATTTCCTCACCTGAGAAGTCTGCTACTGCTGGCGCTTGCCACTTATTTTAAAACAGATGCCCAAGATGACTGGTTGGAGGGCTGGCTAAAAATACTGGGGGCCTGTGCATATTTTTAACAGGTAATATTAGTCAGCTATTCCTCTAAAACAAGCCACTCCCAAACTCGGCGGCTTAAAGCAGTGAGCATTTATTCTTTCTCATGAATCTGCAAGTCAACTGGACAGTTCTGCTTGGGCTCACACACGTGTCTGTGGCTTTGGGCAGGTACTACTGCTATTCTAGGCTGGGCTCTCTTGCTTCTCCAGGGATCGGTGGGCTGTAGGCTGGTCCATGATGATCTTGTCTGGGACAACTCATCACAAATTATTAAACTGTACAGTCCAAATTGTAAACTATACTGTAAACCACTTAAAAATTTTAGTTGCTATATTTTACTATCTGTATAACAGTTATAACAATGATATCATCCATAAAAAAAAAAAAGTTTTTAATGTGGGGTGGGGAAGCGGGAGGGAGGTTAGGTATGTGGGAGTCTCTAATATTCTGTGTGTGACTTTGCTGTGACC
>JAQZBX010036725.1:0-24070 GCA_029593785.1 Cabassous unicinctus
ATGAGCTCATATTCAATAAACTTTCCTTTAGGTGAGAATAATAATGGTTTTATTTGTCAACATAATGGTAGAGTTAGACACATAGTTTAATGGAATGAAAAATAAAGATAACAAAATTGAAAAATAAAGCTATTAAATTGCTCTTAAAAAGGAAGCAAGGGAGAAAATACAACAAAAGAGTGCAAATTCAAATAGATCTTATTCATGGACCTCACTGAAAGAATGTAATCTCTCTTTTTTACTCCCTCTGCCCTCTCTCTTTCCTATTAACTTTTTCTCCCTCCCTGCCAGCTTTCTTTCTTTCCCTCCCTCCCTTCCCTCCTTCCTCCCTCCCTCCCTTCTTTCTTTCTCTTTTTTCTTCAATTTTCTCTTCCATTCCTCCTGTAGTCTATATTTCTGTTAATTCTTTATATTTTTTTCTTTCTGTATTCTTCCTTTCTTTCTCTCTTTGTCTTTCATTTCTAATCTTCTCTCTTTTTCTCCTTGTTATTTGATTTATAAAGCTTCCTTTCATTTATAGAAATCTTTTGATCAAAATACACCATACTCATGTGCCAAATGTACACTATGGGCCTGGTAATAGTCTGATGATATTGTCTCACAATCTGTAAACAAATATTCCACCATGGTGTGTTGTGTTGATAGAGGGGTGTTGTTTGGGAATTCTGAACATGTGCATGATTGTTTCATAAGTTTACAATTTCTGTCATAAAAAATATATTTAAAAAATAATAATAGGGTGATTTGGGGTGAAATACACCAAATACAAGATAAGGATTATAGTTAGTAGTAAGATTTTGATGATAATCTTTCAACATTTGTGACAAATGTCTCACAAAACAATGCAAGGTGTTGGTGATGTGTTCATGTAAGGGACCCCTGTATGATGTTATGCATGTTTGCTTTGTAAGTTAACAACTTTTATAATACACTTATTGTTTATGTATGTTTATATATAAGTGATGTAAAATAATAATAATAATAAGTGGGATTGGGGAAAAATGCACCAAATGTAAGATACTTTGGTTGGTAGCAATATTTTAAGGATATTCTTTAATCATTAGTTAAAAATGTTTCACAACAATTCAAGATATTGTTGGTAGGATGAGGTATGATGTCCATGTATGATGTTATGTATGTTTGTTTTGTAAGTTCACAATTTTTACTATACATTTATTGTTTATGTATGTGTGATATACTTCAATAAATTTTTTAAAATGCAAAAAAATACACCATACTCATAGAATTTCCTAAATTCTAAAATTCATAAACTCATGAAGAAATTAAGATAAAATTGGCAGCAGCATCTGCCTTCCCAATCTTAAAATAATTTTCTTTGACATATAGAGAAGCATGCTGTAATGGAGAAAGTGCTGAATTTTACAGTTGACAGGATCCAGCTTCCCAAGGGTAGTTTGATTATTCCTGGCCAAAGTAAAATTTGCTTCCAACACCTTGGAAGAAATAAATACCTCTTTCAGGTCAGGGACAAGCATGAGACAGTTATTAAATTAAAAAATAATGATGCAAAGATGATTCCATTATTCTTTATTTCTTAAAAGAAACCTATATTTAAAATAAACAAACTGAAAACAAGAAAATGTGTTAGGTCTTCTAAAATTCCTTCCAAAATACTTTATACAATGATACATTGAATATTTCATCATTACAGTGTTTAGTAATTCATAAAATATATTTTTATATTTTATGGAAAACTATCAATGCAATGTCTGCTTTTAGAAATACACAACCAGACAGATCTAAATCTGTGCATTTATAAGTGAAGTAAATCTCACAGAAAAATGTAGGGACCTGAGGACTAGCAGAGTGAACCTTATTTCTTTATTTATATATTTAACTTCCTTTCTCATCCTTTAATCACAAAGGTCAGATTTCAGTTTCACGAGAAAATGGCTTTTGAAGAGTGATTAGAAACAAAGGTCCTGTTTTATTTCTTAGGAGGAAAAGGTACCGAGTACATAAAAGTAGAATTTAGAAAAAAGTAAATTGTCATTATTGAATTAAAAAAATACTGTTACTAGAAGATTAGAAATGTTCTCCGTGAGTGCAGTTGGCAGGCAGAAGCACCAGGAAATTTAGGCTTTATTGGCCATTTTCATAGGCACAACATTCTCAATGGATCATTTTCTTTTATTATTTTTGGTAAAATTCTGCCCCTTGTGAGTTTTTGGAATGCCACATTGCTTGAAAATATCAACTTTCTAAGACTGTTAAAAGATAATTTAATCATTTGATCTCTATTAATCTATGCTGATTTATTAAAGAAAACAATTATAACAAAACTCTCATATCTTGTAACAAACTACTCATTTTAGCCAATAAAGTAGCCAATTTGATATATTAAAACATTTCAACAACAAAATAAATAAGTCAAATATGTAAAATAAAAATATAAAAAATTAATGACCAGCAAAATGTCCTTACCTCTCAGTGACTATTATTGTTGTATTTAAATTATCAAAAAATTTGAAACCTCATCCCAGTCACCACACCCTGGGATAAACTCATAGTGAAAATGGCATACAAAACAAGGAAAGAACATCTCTAAAAAATATGACAGAAGCAGGTGAAACAGTATTGAAAATGAATAGTTATGGAAACCCCAAGCCCCAAAACCTATCATATGTGTGATGCAGCCACCTAGCGAAGGTACTTTTTAGGTGGTACTTTTGGGTACTCTAAATTACTCCAAAAAATTGTAACATTTCATAAACGCATTTCTGATTCCCAGCTCCCAAGATTTAACAAAGCTCTTTTTTATGACTTCCAGATTTTAAACACTAGATTCATCTTGCATTGAATTTTGGCTTCACTGCATTGATTTCCAGTCTTATGTCTAATAATTATTTGCCTCTTTCAGTGAATTTCCTAGAACTTCTTTTCTAAGTTTCCACAGTATGCTTTGCTCTATGAGTAGGGCTAGTAGATGGCTACTATTCATTTATTCAACAATTAATTCAAAAAACATTTTTTGAGTGTCAAATATGCTAGGCATTGCAGCATTGTTTAGGTGCTCATTCATAGTAATATACAAGGGTTCTCAGATCTTGAGCAAAATTTACTCCCACAGTATTTTAACATGATTCCACCATGAGTTTTGTTACAGTAATCAAATCTCTGTAACTTCTTGGGACTCTTTTATTATCTATAAAGCAGACACTGGAGGGGTAGCATCAGAAGAGTGTTTTGGAATGGCAAACAGCCATCCATTTGTGGGTCATAAAATCAATTTATAGAGGCATGACAGACATTTTGTTTTATATATTTTTTTGATGACTGACATTTAATGACAGAATAAAGTAGAAAAAGGCACAGCATGTTATAAGATTAGTTATGTGAAACCTTTAGTTTTTTTTTAAACATATTTCTTTCTTAAAGAAGTGCATTTAGAGAACAATCATGCATAAAATGCAGGACTCCCATATACCACTCTATTATTAACACTTTGTATTAATGCAGAACATTTGTTACAATTAATGACAGCAGCTTTTTATAATTGTACTATTAACTAGAGGCCATGGTTTAAAATAGGATTCACTGTTTATGGAGGGTATTTCCATGGATTTTATAAAAATAATTTTATTTGGTTATATATACAATCTAATATTTCCCCTTTTTTAACAAATTAATTTTATTGATACATAATAAAGCATAAAACCATCTAAAATAGACAATCAATGGCATTCAGTGTAATCACAGATTTGTGCATTCATCACTTCAATCACTGTTACAGAACTTTCCTTATTCCAATAATAATAATGATAACAAAACAAACAAACAAATCTCATCATCTCTCAATCTCTTTTTGCTTCTCCTGCCATACATAGCTGCTATTCTGTTTTGGTCTCTCTAGTATATTTGTATTTCTATTTTATAAAAAATAATCTTATATAAGCAATATCATCTATATTCATATTTTATGTGAGATTTTACTATCTTATACAGTCCAATATTACAGTTTTTAGCAGTCCTTCTAATAATATACGTTTCACTTTCAACCACTGTCATACCCATATAATAGCTCTGCTAGTTATTATATGAGCATCATATGCTTTTACCATTTCTATTAATTTTTATTATATGAGTATCATATGCTTTCACCATTTCTATTAATTTCTGAAGACTTGCAAATAAACTTTTAACCAATTCTGCACAGATTCACCTTCAGCTTTCCATTCTTTACCTTCCTTTTATTTTCTGGTGCCCTATATTCTAATTAATAATTTCACAAGTTTCCATGATCTATTAAGTTCATAATCATACAAATATACAGTCTTTGTCCTTTTGTGTCTGGCTTACTTCATTCAACATAATGTCCTCCAGGTTCATCCATGTTGTCATATGCTTAATGACTTTGTTTCTTCTTACCACTGCATAATATTCCATCGTTTGTACACACCACAATTTATTTATCCATTCATCAGTTTCTGGGCACTTGGGTTGCTTCCACCTTTGGTGATTGTGAATAATGCCGCTATGAACATCAGTGTACAGATGTCTGTTAGTATCTTTGCTCAAAGATTTTCTGGGTATATACTTAATAATAGTATTGCCAGGTCACATGGCAAGTCTATATTCAACTTCTTTAAGAACTACAAAACAGCTTTCCATAGTGGCTGAGCCATTCTATATTCCCACCAACAGTGAATAAGCATTCCTATCTCTCTAAATCCTCTCCAACATTGATAGTTTTCTGATATTTTAATAGTGACCATTCTAATAAGTGTGAAATGATATCTCATTGTAGTTTTGATTTGCATTTCCGTAATTGCTAGTGATGTTGACCATATTTTCATGCATTTCTTCCCCATTTCTATTTCTTCTTCGGACAATTGTCATTTCAAGTCTTTTGCCCATTTTTAAATCAGGTCATTTATCTTTTTATTGTTGAGTTGTATGATCTCTTCGTATATCATGGATATTAAACCCTTATCGGTTATGTGATTGGCAAATATTTTCTCTGATTTAGTTAGCTGCCTTTTCACCTTTCACAAAGTCCTTTGAGGTGCAAAAGTATTTAATTTTGAGGAGGTCCAATTTATCTATGTTTTTCAATTATTGTTCATGCTTTGGGTGTAAAGTTTAAGAAACTACCACATACCACAAGACCTTGAAGATGTTTTCCTACATGTTCTTCTATGAGTTTTATGGTTGTTGCTTTTATATTTAGGTCCTTGATCCATTTTGAGGTATTTTTTGTATAAAGTGTGCGTTAGGGGTCTTCTTTCTTTCTTTTGGGCATGGATATCTAGTTTTCCCAGCACCATTTGTTGAATAGACTCTTCTGGCCCAGCTGGGAGGGCTTGACTGCCTTGTCAAAAATCACTTGACTGTAGAGTTAAGGGTCAATTTCTGAGTTCTTGATTCAGTTCCATTGGTTAATGCATCTGTCTTCATGTCAGTACCATGCTCTTTTTTTCCACTGTAGCTAAGTAACATGCTTTAACATCTGGAAGTGAGAGTCCTCCAACTTTATTCTTCCTTTTAAAGATCTTTTTGGTTATTCAGTTCCCCTTTCCCTGACAAATAAATTTGATAATTGGTTTTTCCATTTCTGAAAAAAGGGGTTTTGAAATTTTTTATTGTGATTGCATTGAATCTGTAAATCAGTTTCAGTAGAATTGACATTTTAACAATGTTTAGTCTTCTAATCCATGAAAAGAGAATGTCCTTCCATATGTTTAAGTCTTTTCAGTTTCTTTTAGCAATGTCTTGTAGTTGTCTGAATACAGGTCCCTTATGTACTTGGTTAAGTCTGTTCCTAAATATTTGATTTTTTTAGTAGTTACTACAAATGATTTTTTTTTCTGAATTCCTCCTTAGATTGAACATCAGTAGTGTATAGAAACACTATTGACTTTTGCGTATTAATCTTGTATCGCCTCAGTTTGTTTAATTTGTCTATTAATTCTAGGAACTTTATTGTGCATTTTTCAGGAAATTTTAAATATGGGATCATATCATCAGCAAATAGTGAAAGTTCATTTTTTCCTTTCCTAATTGCTCTAGCTAGAACCTCTAACACAATATTGAAGAGCAATTGTGACAGTGGGCATTCTTTTCTTGTTCCAGATCTCAGCAGTAAAGCTTTTAGTCTTTGACCATTGTGTACAATGCCAGCTATAGGTTTTTCATATATGCACTTTACCATATTCAGAAAGCTTCCTTTTCTTCCTATCTTTAGAAGTGTTTTTATCAAGAAAGGGTGCTGTATTTTGTCAAATGCTTTTTATGCATTAATTGAGAGGATTATATGTGGGTAGGTCTATTCAGATTTATTCTGTTTGGAGTGCATTGACCTTGTGGGATCTTGATATTTAAGTCTTACATAAGGGTTGGAAAGTTTTTGGTCATTATTTCCTCAAATATTCTTTCTGCTCCTTTTCCATTCTCTTCTTCAGGGACACTGATATTGTGAATATTTGTGCATTTCACATTTTCATTTAATTCCCTGAGACTCTGTTCCATTATTTTTCATTCTCTTCTCTTTCTGTTCTGTTTTTTCCAGTATGTTCTACCTTCAAAATCACTATTTCTGTCTTAGAGCAATTCAGTTATGCTCTTATGTGCCTCTAATGTATTTTTAATCTCATCCACTGAGCCTTTCCTTCCCATAAGTTCTGTTACTTTTCTTTACAGGCTTTAAAATTATTTTTTATGCTCATCCAGCGTCTTCTTAATATCCTTAATTTCTTTAGCCATATATTTTCTTTAAATTCTTTGGAGACATTTAGGAAAGTTGTTTGATCATCATTGATTAATTGTCTTAAATCCTGCACCCCTTAAGTATATTTGGTTAGTTCCTTTAGTTGGACCATCTCATCCTATTTCCTAGAATAGCTTGTAATTTTTTGCTGATGTCTAGGCATCTGGATATGTTGGTGAATTATTCTGATGGCCAATTTCTCTCATTTGCTCTTTGTTTTTTTTTTCACAGCTCAGCTTTGATATTAGTTTCAACTTATTCTAAGTCTTTAAAATTTCCCAGCTTAAGTTATCAAAATCAGGCCAGTTACTCACTAATGGGGTGCAAATTTATACCCAGGGGATAGGTTACAGAGAGAACTGGAAAGTTTGTACCCATGCAGTTTCCAGTTTGGCCAACAGATGGCACTTATCATGGCACCTTTCAGGGAAGTGTTTCAATTTTGGCTTTCTTTTGTTCATATGTTAAACCTTCAGAGTAGAGATTCAAAGTGGGCTCTGCTGGTCAGATTCACTGAAGAAAAACCCCCTGGCTCCCCCTTCCTTTTCCCTTGAAACAGCTGACAGGGAGGAAGATGTCTGTTTCCCTCTCAGTCATCTGCAATAAGCCAGTGGCTTTACCCCTGCTTAATATCTTGGGGCTGGGGAAGGGAGCATTTCCCGGCCACTGCGGGGGCTTGGTAACTCATGTTTGTGCTTTTGGCTTCTTCATCTCTCTGTCATTCACTTTCCTGGGAGTTGTATAGCACTTTCCTGGTCTGCTGATCCCCAAAGCAGGTCCCTCAGACAGCTTTTGGATCTTTCTCCATTGTTTTTGTGAGAGCATTGAGCTCTGCATGGTAGTCGGATGCCATTTTCCCACAATCCCAACATTTCCCCTTTTAATCACATTCAGATATATATTTCAGTGTTCTTAAAAATCTTTATATTTTAGCTATACATATATATGCATATTGGATGTTACGTATGTATGTGTTAAATACATTTTCTTAATCTGCATTTTACTCAAAACCTTTGAAAGCTAGTGAAAATGGAGAATATAGGATTACTTAAAAAGTCTATGAATCTTCTATTTAGAATTTCATTCTAATGGGTCTTCTGGAAGAATTGTGCTTTTTATCTGGGTCAAGGCATCATGTCATGTTAAGTGCTTTAAGTGCTCAAAATCATAATGACTACTGAAGAACTCATCTTTAGCTGATTAAATCTTTTTTATACCCTTTGTTTTTTAATAGAAAGGATAACTTTGAGGAAATGGGACAAAGACTGGCTAGAGTAATTGAAGAAAAGAAATTTAAAAAGATTCTGAATGAGATGCTTTGACCAAAGAGCATAGACTCAGGTGAGGCACCACAAGAAAGTAGTGATGGGGGCACAAAATTGTCAGGCAAGGCAGCAAAGCGATAGTGAAGTAGAATGCACACTATACTTGGAGACCTTTGTTCTAGTCCTTACATTTCTAACTTCTTTGACTTAGCATCAATTTAATAACGACGATGATGATAATAGCAATTATTAACATTTATTGAACAAAATATATTTCAGGCGCTGTTCTTACACATTACATGTATATGTTTTTTTACTTAGTTTCCAAACGGCCTTAAAATATAGGCAATATTTTATACCTATTTCACAGATAAGGAAACTGAAGCACAGAAATCACCATTTATTCAGCATAATATATGTACAAAATACAATAATTGTCACTGGAGGTACAAAGATAAGTAAGACATGATCCTTGTTCTCAGAGTTTACTGTATAGTAGATGGACACACATGTGAACAAATAACTAGAATAAAATATGATCTACTCTAAGCAAGAGGTGCATAAAAATTTCAGTGTAGAGTTTAGATGAGAGAGCAACTGATATAGGATTTAAGGAAAACTTCAAATTATGGGTAATATGAGACCTGGGTTTTGAAGAATGAGTGGGATATTCCTAGGTAAAGAAGATAGATAAGAGAATTCTATTCAGAAGGATGAATCTATGGAGAGATATGAAGGAGTTCTGGAAGAGGATTGCATGCTTAGGAATGTCCAGTACTATCTGACAAATATTCACCTTTTCCCATCCATCCTAGTTCTACACTCTGTGGTCACAAAGATTAAATTTGCAGCCTTCTCTAATGGACAAGTTGTATTAGTCAGCCAAAGGGGGTGCTGATACAAAGTACCAGAAATCTGTTGGCTTTTATAAATGGTATTTATCTGGCATTAAAACTTAGTTACAAGGCCTTAAAGAGTCCAAATGAAGGCTGCTTTCTCAACAAAGTTACTTGCCATGTGGTAAAGCAAGATGCGGATGATTTCTACCTGGTCTCTCAGGGCTTCCTATATCAGTCTCTGACAAGGGCTCATTTCTTTTCAGGTCTTATCAGCTGCTCTGCTCTCTTCACAAGGTTAGCGCTAAACAATTAGGTGAGTGGATCATCTCTTTTCCCAGGGTCACAGGATCAAAGATGACAAACTTCTCTTCTCTGATATCTATGGAGCTCTTTCTCTTCCTGTCTTCTTCTGTGAATGTCCATTTATATCAGCCCAACAAGGGGATGGGGACTGAACCCTGAGTCACACCCTACTGATGTGGTCAGATCAAAGCCCTAATCTTCACATAATTTAATCAAAGAAATCTCAGCTGAATCTAATACAATCCAAAAGTATCACACTGAGAGGAACAGACCAGTTTACAAACATAATCTCTCTTTTTGGGGATTCAGAAATAATATCAAACTACCACACAAGGCCTTGGATAAACAAGAAATAATAATACCTCCAGCTTGCCTAGCACTCTTAATGGTTATGAGTTATTGATCAAATCATTAAATTATGTGGGTCTCAGTTTCTTTCCTATGGAATATGTACAGGAGGAAAGTAATAGTAGAACTATGAGCTAAGTGAAAAGCTTTATAAATGGCAAGACCATATACATGTATGTTGTAATTATGACATTTTATATCTAAGAGAGGGGCTAAATTGTGATAAGATCACATGGGAGCAAATATAAAGGGATGTTAAAAACTTCTTTTAGTTTGACATCTTTTAGCTAGAAGACAGAAATTCTGTTAAGAGTTATGATAAGTCTTGAATCTGAATTCTTTAGGATGGAAATTTAAGGAGTGGTAGGTGTACTCTTGAGATGCAATTCTTTCCAATCCTTAGAACCCTCAGGTGTACCTTTTAAGATCTCCAAATGATTGGATGAAGCCCCCCTCCCCATATTATTGAGAGTAATACCCTTTACTTTAAATCTACTAATTGCAGATGCTAATCCGATCTACAAAATACCTCCATGTGACAGTTAGGTCAGTGTTAACCAAACAACTAGATACCATAATCTAGACCACTGACAAATTAATTTAACCATCACAAACACCTATGAGATAAGCATGATGATAAACATTATTGCATAAAATATCTCATTTATAATGGCCCTGAGAAGTATTATTGTTCTTTTTGTACAGATGACGAGATATTATTTACCCAAGATGATCTGAGGTCACCAAACAGTGCATGGTATATGGCTAAGATTAATGTCCTAGTTACCTAACACAAAAGTTTATGGTATCAATCTGCCTTCCTCCAGAGAGTAAAGTATTCTAATGTATTCTATGATCTCAATTCTATATTCTGAAGGAAATAGAATCTGAAAACTTCTAGATCTACATATCCAACACTCAGAGCAACTTTCATGCCATGCCCAACTTCAGGCAATATATATATATATATATTTATGGAGGAAAAACTCACTCATGGAATTATATATCAATGCAGTTAAAAGGGGAACTTTTATCTTGTATATATGTTGCCAGATCAAAAATTTAAAACAACAACAACATAGGTCTGTACAACAGAGTTAACCTTAATGTAAACTATAGACAATAGCTAATAGTACATTATAATAATAGTCTCTCATCAATTGTAACAAAGTTATCACACTAACATAAAATGTTAAAAATAGGGGCAGGTATATGGGAACTCTGTATTTTGTGCATGATCTTCCTGTAAATCTACAACTTCTCTAATGAAAAAAGGAAAATAACTACTAGTGGATAGGGTATGGAGAAAAAGTAACACTCATTTTTTGTTTTGGGAGAACGTAAAATGATTCAGCCACTGAAGATGACAATTTGGTGGTCCCTCCCAAAGTTAATTATAGAATTACCGTATAATCTGACAATCTCGTTTCTAGGCATATACTCAAAATAATTGCAAGCAGGGACTTTAATAGATATTTGCACACTGATGTTCATCGTGGCATTATCCACAATTGCCAAGAAATGGAAGCAACCCAAGTGTCCATGAGCAACAACAATAAAGTGAGCGTTTAAAGCTCCAAATAGGCTGGAGATTGTGGGAACATGGCCGACGGGTTAGACATATAATTCTTGCCTCTCACTAAAACAACAAAGAAAAAGCCAGAGGCTGCCATGGGGACATGCTTTGGGGCATAGCAAACCAGGACACTGCTTACAAACTCCCAGAAGAGTGAAGGTCAGAGACACAAAGAAGCCAAAACAAGTAATTATGAGTTATTAAACCTCCCAGCTGAGAGGAAGGGCTTCCCTTCCCCCACCCCTAGGATATTAAGTGAGGGTAAAACTCCTAGCAAAGTGTATCCGAGAGTAGAGCAGACATCTACCACCACAGGAAGGTGGTCTGAGTCATCTAGGAGGGTACTGGACAGATAGGGAAGGCAGGAATAATCAAGGATTTCTTACCTCAGTGGCTGGAAGGGGCACACATACCCAGCCATTAGGGCAGACAGACTAGGTGGAAACCCTAGCTCCCTTCTCCAAAAGGGAGGGAGGTGGCAGATTCCCTGTGAAAAACAGGGGTCTGGGAGAGTGGAGAGTGAATTTTTTGTGGTGAGCTTAGCCAGCTAGGCCCCACTTGAATATCAGAAGGGACCCTGACTTGACAGGGAGAGGGAAGGGGGATTGCCTCAAGCTGGCATTCATGCACAGCCACCTAGGTAAAGAGAGGAATTGCATCAGTAAGGAGGCAGAGACAGGCAGCGATCAGTACCACTCCAGCTGACTGAAGGGTAGCTAACCTACCTGAGGGAAAATGGGCAGATAGCCTTCTGAAAGACAAATCAACCCGAGGACTGAGAATAGCTCAGCAGAAGAGTTCCTGCCTAGCATATATGAGGTCCCTGGTTCAGTTCTTGGCTATTCCTTGAGAAGAGACCCACCAGGTTACCAGGCATCCCCCTGAAACTTTATGACAGAGAACTTATAGGCATTTTCTTTGTATTAGCTTTTCTTGGAACTTTTATTATTATTATTATTATTATTATTTTAAAAAGTAATTTTCTTTTATTTCCCTTACTTTACTCACTAAAATCCAGTTCAAAACCTGGAGAGGTCAGGCTGCAGGGTGAGTGATTGAGAAACACCAACACCATGTGAAGATCCTTAGGAGTCTAAGAAAGAAGGCTGTTTTTCCGTGTTTGTTGTTTTTTTCTTCAGTCTTCTTTAAAAAAAAAAAAATGAGTTGCTGCTGTATTGTTTCTTGTTTGTTTTGCATCCCCTTCCTTTCTTTCTCTGTTTGTTTATTTTTCATTCTTTTCTTTCATTCTTTTAGTTATGAATCTATTCTACCTATGCTATTTCTTTTCACTCCTTCATCTTTATATCTTTTGTTTTCCATTGTTGTTCTTTCATTCCACCTCCTTTATTTGGTCTCCAATATTTCTTGTTTGCATTTCTCCCTCTCTCCCATTTTCTCTGTATACTTTCCATTTTTTCCTTTTTGCTTTCTATCTTTGATGTTTTCTTTTCCCCTCTTCTCACCATTCCAGCATTTTAATTCATTCTATATATTTTTTCTCTATTCTGTTTCTTGTTGCATTTTTTCTATTCCACTTTCTTAATCTTAATTTCTCTGTGCTTCTTACTCGTGTTAATTTTTCAATTTCCTAGGTCTTATACATTTGCTCTCCTATGTTTCACTATTGCTATTATGTTTATTTTTTGGTCTTCCTATCTCTTTCCTTTTCTCCGGTCCTAATTTTTTTTTCTTTCAAAAGAACATAGGCTGATCTCTCTCACAAAAAAAAACGGCTGAGTGGGGGCAAAATACTGCATGAGTGAGCTGTTTTGGCAACCCACAGAGCAGGAGGAAGCTTCAGGGCATCTATCTCTGGAAGGAGCTAAATGAAGAGATAAATTCCTCAATGTGCTGCTGGCTTGATTCTTGGTTACTGTGTTTCCTCTTCCTTGATTTACCTTTTTCTGTGTATACTGATTTTGTATACCAAAGCTATCTGTTTTTCTTCCTTCATCATTCTATCTTCCGCTATCTGTTGTTGTTCTTACATTCCACCTTTCTTTGCTTAGTCCTCAATTTTTCTGGTTTTTATTTCCACTTCACCTATCCTGTTTTCTTTCTTTTATTAATCTTTTTATTTTTGTCTTTTATTTTCTCTTTCCCACACTTCTCATAACACTGGCCTTTTTATTCAGTCTATATATTTTTCTCTATTTGGTTTCCCATTTCATTGTTGGTACCACATTTTTTACTCCTATTACTCTACACTGCTTACATGAGTTTAAATATTCATTTTCCAAAGTCTTAAACATTTACTTTTCTAACAATTACTCTTGTTACTACTATTATCCTTTTACTCTTCTTACCTTTTTTGCTTTCTGTGGCCCCATTTTTTTCTTCCAAGTAAACATAGACAACAGCATTGAAATAGAATAAGAAGAACAAAGTGTCAAAGAGAAAACAACACACACACACACAAACAGCAATTAAATGAAACCCTAGAGTAAAGAGAGAAACTAATGAACTGAATAAACCAATCAATATAAAAAGATGACCAGAGAGTAATAAAACATCACCAACCATACTAAGAAACAGATAGATATAGCCCAGTTCAATGAACAAACTAAAAACCAGGAAGACATGCAGAACACTGAAAAACTAATCAATGCTGTCCAAACAAATATCATGGGCCAACTTAATGAAATGTAAGAAGAGATTAAGGATATTAAGAAGACACTGGGAGAACATACTGAAGAAATTGTAAACATACATAAAAAGACAACAGATATTATGGGGATGAATGACACAGTCCAAGGAATCAAAAAGACACAGGAAGCACATAACAGTGGATTTGAACAGGCAGAGGAAAGAATTAGTGATGTGGAAGACAGTACATCTCAAATCAAACAGATAGTAGAACAGATAGATAAAAAGGTAGAAAAAATCCAGCAGGAACTAAGGGATATGAACGACAACACACAATGCACAAACATTCACATAACAGGCATCCCAGAGGGAGAATAAAAAAGAAAGGGGACAGAATGAGTGTTGGAGGAAATAATGGCTGGAAACTTCCCAAACTTCTTGAGGGAGATGGATGTGCATTTCCAGGAAGTGAAGCACACCCCAAACAGTATATATCCCAACAGGCCTACTCTAAGACATATACTTGTCAAACACTCCAATGCTCAAGACAAAGAGAAAATAATGAAAGCAGCAAGAAAAAGGAGAACCATCACATACAAAGGAAGCTCAATAAGATTAGGTGTTGATTTCTCATCCTAAACCATGGAGGCAAGAAGGCACTGGTATGACATAGTTAAGTAACTAAAGGAAAAAAAAAATCCAGCCAAGGATTATCTATCCAGCAAAACTGGCATGCAAAAATGATAGAGAGTTCAAAATATTCACATAGAAACAGAAATTAAGAGATGCCAATAAGAAACTAGTCCTTCAAGAAATACTAAAGTGAGTTCTACAGGTTAAAAGGAAAAACCAGGGAACAGAGAGAGTTGGAGGAGAGTGTAAGAACAACTAAAAAGAAAAAAAGAGAAATAAAAACAACATATGACATACATAAACCCAAAGAAAATATGGCTGATGTAAATAATTCCTTGAGTGTAATGGCACTATATGTTAATGAATTAAACTCACCAGTCATGAGAAACAGATTGGCAGAATGGATAAGAAAATATGACCCATCTATATGCTGTCTACAAGAAACCCACCTTAGACCCAGGGGTTCAAGGAGGCTGAAAGTGAATATCTGGAAAACAATCTTACAAGAAAATAACCAAATGAGGGTGGGAGGAGCTGTAGTAATAATGGACAAAATAGACTTTACATGCAAAACTCTTGCAAGAGACAAAGATGGACAGTATATAGTAGTGAAAGGGTAATGTTTCAAGAAGAAAAAACAGTCATAAACATTTATGCACCTAACGGAGTTGCCTCAAAATACATAAGGAAAACTAAGTGGAGAAATAGATGCCTCTACAATTATAGTGGAGGACTTTAATACACCATTATCACCATTAGACAGAACATCTCAACAAAGAATCAATAAAGAAACAAAGACTTTGATTAATACATTAAGGGATCTGGATCTAATAGACATATTCAGATCACTCCAACCATATACAGTGGGATATAAGTTCTTCTCGAGTGCACATGGATCATATTTCAAGATAGAGCCCATGCTAGGCCACAGAAAAAATCTCAATGAAATAGAAATATTAAGATTATACCAAGTAATTTATCTGATAACAATGGAATGAAATTGGAAATCACTAAGGACCAGAGAACCAGATTAGGCACAAAGATATGGAAGTTAAACAGCACACTTTTAGACAAACAGTGGGCGAAGGAGGAAATCTCAAAGAAATCAGTAACTGCCTTAAAATGAATGAAAATAACAACAAAATATATCAAAACCTATGGGATATAGCAAAAGCTGTAGTGAGAGGGAAATCCATAGCCATAAATGCATATATCAAAAAAGAAGAAAGAGCTAAAATTGGAGAACTAAGTGCACAAATGGAAGAATTTGGAAAACAACAACAAACTAACCCCAAAGGAAGTAGAAAGATGGAAAAAAACAAAGATTAGAGTAGAACTAAATGAGGACAGTTTGGCATTTTCTCAAAAACCTGACTATAGAACTACCATATGATCCAGAAATTCCACTGATGGTTATATACCCAGAAGAATTGAAAGCAAAGACAAGAACAGATATATGCACACCAATGTTCATAGTGGCATTATACACTATTGTCAAAAGTTGGAATCAACCCAAATGCCCATCAACAGATGAATGGATAAACAAAATGTGGTACATACATACAATGGAATATTACTCCGCTGTAAGAAGGAATACAGTGCTAACATACAGGATAACATGGATAAATCTTGAGGCCCTTGTGTTAAATGAAGCAAGCCAGGCATTGAAGAACAAATATTACATGACCTCACTGATATGAATTAAGCAAATTGACCAGACTCAGAGAGGTTTTATCTGGAACATAGGTTTACAGGGAATAGAAAGGGAGAAGAAGGTTGTGACCCTACACCCATTCAGACAGAATCTATGGTAAGGTGAAAGTGTGTAGCTGTGATTTGAAGGGATATGATGGGAGGGTAGTGATATTATTGGGTTGGGTCATGCAGGTTTGATGGATGGGTAGATAAGGGAGGGTGGGTTGTAAGGTCCAGGGAACTGGGGGGAGGTTTACTTGAGGGACCAGGTGATCACTGGAGATTTGCAGGTATGTGGTTGAAAGTACAAAGTTGGGAATGCTCTTATGGCAATATGGCAAGGAAGGGTTAATAGTTTAGGGTGTTGGATGGGGAAGCATTCAGGACAGGGCACAGTGGAGCAGGCTTCTAGGGAGTGTGTGAATGTTCATTTTGTCAAAATGTTATGTATCAGTGTGTGGATACCCACACAATGAGTGGGAAAGATTTGAACTCCCATACTAGGGAGGACTGATTTGTTCACAAATAGAGAGGTTGGAGTCTCTCGAGTGCATGGACAGTTCCTAATAAGGGAGGACAAACCAGTGTGTCAAGACTTCAGTGTTGTTGCAAGTAGCTAAGAATCTTGTCATCTAAGGGGAGAACCCAGGAGGTTACTGTGGGCCCCAAGGTGAGGGGGACGGAGGAATAGAATAGATCAAACAGGGGGTATTTATTGGGCAATGGAAGTGTTCTACATGATCTTAAAATGATGGACACAGGCCATGTTAAATGTCATCAAAATTTATAAAAGTGTACAGCCTAAAATATAAACCATAATGTAAACCATTGACCATGTTTAGTAGCTATGTTTCACTATGTGAATATCAGTTATAACAAAGCTACCATCCACATACAAAAAGGTATTAATATGGGAAGGAGGAAAAGGGGAGGATGTTGGGTATATGAGAATTCCCTGTATTCTGTATGTGACTTTACTGTGACCTAAAACTTCTTTGAAAACAAAATGAAAAATAGTAAGATACTCAGGAATAAATGGAAGAAAATGTCACTGTACAGACAGGACAACGGACATTACACTGATGAAAGGCAAAATGTCAAAAATATATTTTAATATTTTTCATTAATTTTTAATATCCCAATCTTTTAATTTAATTTTTATTTAAAAATTTTTTTCTGTATTATATTTTTTATATTTAAACTTATCATTATTATTTCACTTTCCTGTTAATAGTATTTAGCTATTTTAATAGCTTCATTTTTGAGGAAGCTTTGGATCACTGAAGGGTTACACCTGGAGCAGGGGAAGATCATTGGTGTGGGGTGTCAATCATGGGCAATATATGGAAAGAAGTTCACGTGGGCATGTATATAATGTATATAAAAAGGTTCAAATGCTCAATGGGCATTGTTACAGTGAGTGGATAGTCACACAACAACCGAAAGAATATTGACTTCCCATCCTGGAGTGATCTGCCACATTCTCTAATGGAGCAGCAACAGTCTCCCAAGTGAAGGAGCAATGACTGGTGAGGGAAGATGATCCACTAATGGACCCTTGATATTGCTGACACTGCTTGTGATCCTTTGATCTTGAAATTGAAACTTAGCCTATTGTTGTGGGATGCCTAAGTGTTGCCTCCTGAGAACCTCCTTGGTGCTTAAATGTGGCCTCTCTTTATGCTAAACTCAGCATATAAATTCATTACCTTCCCCCCAGTGTGGGACAAGACTCCCAGGGATGAGCCTCCCTGGCACTGAATGATTACTACCATGCACCAACTAGCAATCCAAATGGAAAAAGACCTCAAATAAAAGGGGGAAAAGGTAAAGACAAATGACTTAATATGTCTAAGAGACTTCAAAGTGAGTCTGGAGGTCATCCCAGAGGTAATGCTTATACACATCTCAGCAGGATCTCATAGAATGCAAAAGTGGATATTACCCCAAGTAGTGGGACTTCTGAGGGTTCAGGAGATATCCAGGTCCTATGGTCAGGGCTGATAGCTCTTGGGTTTTGTGCCTTACCAGTGGGCCCTACTTTGGAGTTTGTGCTCCTGAGAGTGACAAAGTTGGACTCAATTATGGTCTTCCCTACACATGGCTCATCTCTCCCTTCTATTTAAGGGCATTTAAGGGAGTGCTGGAGTTTGTAGTTGTACATCCAAGAGACATGAGTCTTTGGTTCTCCATGTTCCAGCTGGGCCCGGAAACTCAGTGGAGTTGCAACACCTACTCTACAGCTCATTGGACTGACCTAGGACAACTAACAAGGAGATGATGAATGACAATGACCATCCCAAGGAACAGAGAGAGTCTGCAACTGCAAGCAAGGCAGTCCTATCCATCTTCCCCATGGGATATAAGCCCCCTCTCAATTAGAGGGGGAGTGGACATCACCATCCCAGAATCCTCAGGATTGGGGAAAGAGCTATGGACTAGAGTGGATTTACTGGTATTCTAGTATAGACATATTGTGATTCTAACAATTGAAGAAATTACAACATTGATGTGGAGCCAGTGGCCACTGGAGGCTCTGGGGGTAGGGAGAGTGAAAAACATTTGTAATACAGGGGATTTTTTGGGACTTTGGAATCATCCTGAATAAACACTGCAATGACAGATATAGGCCATTTTATATCATCACATAACATGCAGAACTGTGTGGGAGAGAGTGTAGACTACAATGTGAACTATGGTCCATGCTTAATGGCAAAGCCCCAGGATACGGTTTTCAATTGCAATGAATGTGCAACACTAATAAAGGGTGTTTATGTGGGAGGGTGTGGAAGGTGTGAGGAATGGGGCCTATGGGAATCCCTATAGTTTTTGTGTAACATTTATGCAATCTAAGTATCTTTTTAAAAGTGAAAAAAAAATATTTACAAAAAGTAATACTAACAAAGGTTGCTCCAATTTGCTTTGGACTGGCAATTTCTACTGATATTCAGTCATCACTACACCCATCATAGCTATGTAAAATTTCCTCAGCAGCAAAATCTGACTAATGTATTTATTTTTATCACAAATTGTCAAAAATTCCTATCAATACACTGTTTCCTTTGTGAAAAGCTTGCAAATAAAAGTATCTTACTGGGGAAAAACAGGGGACCTAGTTATACAAAAATCTATACTGGTCTACCCCATTCTCCTGTCAAGTTGAGAGGAAGAAGTAATTAAATTGATAATTTTTGTCTTAGAAGGTTTCCTTAGTCTGTTTTTTAAAAAGCTATATTCTTTCAATGGTTTCAAAGGAATTTAAACTGATAGAGTGTAATAATATGCTTATACCTCATGCTTGGTTTGCAACAAGGCTTTAACTTAAAACTCCTACCTCTTTAATGAATTCTTTCTGACAGTTAAGTTAGAAGTGATTGTCCTCTCTGCAGAACTACCATAGCACTGATGAGGTGATCCTTTCTCAAGTTGCTTGGCATCTACTGTTTTGTAACTAAATTCAATCTTGACATAGTTGCTGATCTCTTCAACCTATCACAAAATCCTAGGTGAAAAGGAAAGGCCTTTCTGATATATTTATGCCCCAAGTATTCTTACTTACAAATGAATGAAAAAGGCTACCCAGCCATTGCCTAGCAGGCAGCATTATTGTATTAATTTCCTAGGGCTGCATAACAAATTACCATATACCAGGTGGATTAAAACAAAAGAAATTTATTCTTTAAAGTTTCTAAAGCTGAAAAGTTTGAAATCAAGGTGTCCATAGGATAATATACCCTCTTTTGAAGGCTCTAGTGAGGAATTGTTATTTTTTTCTTCCAGGTTCTTGGAGCCCCATCTATTCCTTAGCGTGTGGCAGCATAAAACCAATCTCTGCCTCAGTCTTCAGTCTTCCCTCTGTTTGTGATGTGATGACTTTTGGGGGTATTGGGATGGGATGAATGCATTTTAGACATGGGATAGACATGAATTTAGGGAGGTCAGATGAAAGAATGCTGTGGGTTGAAATGTGTTTCCTAAAAAGATTTGTTCATGTCCTAATCTCCAGTACCTGTTACTGTGACCTTATTTAGAAATAGGATCTTTGCAGATATATATAGTTAAAGTGGGTTTATACTGGATTAGAATGCGCCCTAATCCAATATGACTGGTGTCCTTGTGAAAATCAACACATTCCAGCAAAAACTCTAACTCCAAAATCAACTCATAATCAACACATAATGGCCCAAATTTCATCATCTAAATCATCTAATCAGATTATGGGTGAGACTCTGTGTATTATCTATCCTGGGACAAAATTCTTCTCCGTATGTTGAAGCTGTGAGAAGAGAACAATAGAATTATGCTCCCAAAATACAATACTAGTACAGGCTTAGGAGAGACATATCCATTCCAAAAGGAGAAAATTGAGGGAATAAAGGAGTCACTGGTCAGAAGCTAGTTCAGAACCCAAAAGAGCAAATTCCATTAGTCTTCTGGACCTAAGAATAACCTGCTATAGTTTGGTGCCTTGTCTTCTGAACCTTCCTAGATGGGACCCCCCTTCTGAGCCCACCCACTTAATCCAAAGTGGTGGCCTTGTATTCTCTGACCTCTGAATCATGATTCTACCCTTGGAGTGATTCTTTCTTCATTTAATCATGTCTCTGTCCCTTTCATTATCAGCTGGTAGTTTTTTTTTGCTTATATAAAATTCTCAAAAATCTTGTCAGTCTCCCTTGCAATTCACACTGATCCGAGCCATTACATAGTTACTTCCTGGTTATCCTCATCTCTATTGCTGGATTTGCTGAGATATATTTTTTTAATATATTTCTTTTTAAAAAAATAAAAGGTATTTAGATTACATAAATGTTACATAAAAATATAGGTGGCTCCCATTTTCCCTGCTTCCTGCACCTCCCACGTTTTTCTACATTAACAACATCTTTCATTAGTGGGGTATATTCATCACAATTGATGAAAACATTTTGGAGCATTGTCACTAAGCATTGAATATACTTTACATTGTACTTTACATTTTCTCCCACTCAATTCTGTAAGTTATGGCAGGATATATAATGGCAATTATAAAGGACATTGCAATGTCATTCAGGACAATTCCAAGTCCTGCAAATGCCCCCATATTTCACCTGTATTTCCCTCTCCCTGTCCTCAGAATCTCTAGTGGCCACTGCCTCCGCATGAATGATATAGTTTCTTCCATCGCTAGAATCACAATAAGTCTATGGTAGAATACCAGTAAGTCTACTTTAGTCCATAGTTCATTCCCAATCATAAGGATTCTGGGATGGTGTTGCCCACTCCACCTCTAATTGATAGAGGAGACCTTAATCCCATGGGGAAGATGGATGGGACTCTCTTGCTTGCAGTTGTAGACTTTCTCAGTTCCTTGGGATGGTCGTTGTCCATCATCATCTCCTTGTTAGTTGCCCTGGGTGAGTCCAATGAACTGGAGAGTAGATATTGTAACTCCGTTGAATTTCAGGACCCAACTGGCAAATGGACAGCCCAGAGATGAAAGTCTTTTGGACATAAACCTACCAAATCCAGCACCTTTACAGTTTCAAATAAAAGGAACCGAAGAGGCATGTGTAGAGAAGTCACATCTGAGTCCAACTATGCCACACTCGGGAGCACAAACTACAAAGTAGGGCCACGGGCAAGGCACAAACTCTGGAACTATCTGCCATGACAATAGGTCCTGGGTGTCTCCAGAGTTCTCAGGGTCCCCACTATTTGGGGTAGTATCTACCTTGGTTGTCTATGAGATCCTGCTGAGACATGCATAATCATTACCTCTCTGAAGACCTCCTGACTCACTTCGAAGTCTCTTAGCCATATATACTCATTTGTCTCTAACTTTCCCCCTTTTATTCAAGGTCTTTTTCCAGTTGTATCACCAGCTGGTGCTTGGTAGTAATCCCTCGGAGCCAGGGAGGCTCATCCCTGGGAGTCATGTTCCACACTGGGGGGAAAGTAATGCATTTACATGCTGAGTTTGGCTTAGAGAGAGGCCATATTTGAACAACAAGGAAGCTCTCAGGAGGCAACTCTTAGGCACTTTCCAACACTAGGTTGAATTGAAAATTCAAGACTCTCAAGCATGGTTTTCAACAGTAAGGGCCCATCAATGGATCTCCTTCTTCACTAGTCATTGCCCATGCACCTGGGGGATTGTTGATGTTCCATTAGAGAATTTGACAGAGCTCCTCAGGATGGAATTTCAATAATTTTTCAGTTGTTGTGTGAATCTCCACACTCTGTGGCAATGCTCCATGAACTTTTGAGCATATTTATATACCTTATATGTATGCCCAGGGGAACTTCCCATGTATCTCCCATCATTGACACCTCATCCCAATGATCCTCCCCTATCATATTTGTAAACCTTCTGTGATCCAAAACCTTTTCAAAAATGAAGCCAAGAATATTGTCAAATTCGATTAATAGGAAAATGAAATAATAATGATAGGTATAAACATTAGAAATAAAATAAATAATAATTTAGAGAAACTAAAACTGAAATGAAGTAAAAAAAGATTGGGGTCTTAAAAGGAATAACATAAAAAATAAAATAAAATAAATTATTTTTTTACCTTTTTCCTTTCATCAATATAATAACAGTTGTCCTGTATGTACAGTGACATTCTCTTCCATTTTTTCTCCAGTGTCTTACATTTTTTATATATTGTCTTCAAAGAAGTTTTAGGTCACAGAAGGTTACATACAGAATATACGGGGCTCCCATATACCAAACATCCTCCCCCCTTTCCCCCTTCCCTACTAATAATCTTTTTACATGTGGATGGTACATTTGATACAACTAATGTATAATTATTGAAACATAGCTACCAACCATGGTCAATGGTTTACATTATGGTTTACATTTTACACCATACACTTTTATGGTTTTTTGATGAAATTTAGCATGGCCTGTATCCATTATTGCATGATCAGACAGAACAGTTCCATTGCCCCCAAATACCGCCTCTTCAATATCTTCTATTCCTACTAAACCCTCCCCTCGAGGCCCATGGAGACCACCAGGCTTCACTCCTTGAAGCACAAGATTCCAAGATACTTGCAAGAATGCTGAGGGCTGGACATATTGGTTTGTCCTCCCCTATTAGGAACTGCCCATGCTCCTGAGAAACATATCAGGCATATCCAGCATGGGAGTCCAAATCCTTTCCACTCATTATTTGGTTCTCCCCCCACTGGTACAGCACTCTATGACAAAATGATCACTTGCACATTCTCTAGAAGACAGTCCTGGGTGAGTCTTGTCCCAAATGCTCCCCCATTCAACACCCTAAACCAGTAATTCTTCCTTGTCATACTGCCAATACAGTTTTCTCAATATTTTAGTTTCACTCATGTACCCACCAATCCCCAGTGTTCACCTATTTCCTCGCCCAACCCTCCTCCCATTTCCTTGGACCATCAAAACCATACACACACCCCGCTCCTTGTCAAGCTTGCACCACACAAACCAATAGTATCCCTACACCCCTGTCATATCTCTTCATTGAACAAATACTCACTTCCACTTTATTATAGATTTTGCCCATATGGGTGCTGGCTCACTACTTTCTTCTCCCTTCCTATTTCCTGTAAACCTATCTTACATACTAGCACTCTGAGTCTGCTTGATTTGCTTAATTCATATCAGAGAGGTCATGTAATATTTGTCTTTCAATGCCTGGCTTGCTTCACTCAACATAAGGTCCTCAAGTTTCATCCATGTTATCCTGTGTGTTAGTACTCTATTCCTTCTTACAGCTGAGTAATATTCCATTGTATGAATATGACACATTTTATTTATCCATTCATCAGTTGATGGGCATTTGGGTTGATTCCAACTTTTGGCAATTGTGAATAATGCTGCTCTGAACATTGGAGTGCATATATCTGTTCGTGTTCTTGCTTTCAGTTCTTCTGGGTATATACCCAGTAGTGGAGTTTCTGGGTCATATGGCAGCTTTATATTTAGTTTTTTGAGGAACCGCCAAACTGTCCTCCACAATGGCTGGACATTCTACATTCCCACCACCAGTGGATGAGGGTTTCCATTCCTCCACATCCTCTCCAAAACTTGTAGCCCTTTGTTTTTTTTAATGGCCACCATTTTAATGGG
>JAQZBX010036726.1:0-24080 GCA_029593785.1 Cabassous unicinctus
TTTTTTTTTTCAGGAGGCACCGGAGACTGAACCTGGGACCTCCCATGTGGGAAGCAGGTGCTCAACTGCTTGAGCCACATCCACTCCCTAGAAATCTTAAAAGGCATGCTTTAATAGATTAATAAAAATGAATCCAGTTAGAGAGCAGAGAGTGGAAATTAGGAGTCTAGATTTAGGGACCAGATTGCCTAGATTCAAATCTCACTTCCTCTATTCCCTAGCTGTGTAAACTAGGACAATATTTTCACCTCATATACATAGATTTTCTTATCTGTGGCAGTAGTGATGGTATTTACCCCATAAAATTGTAAGAATTATGAGAAGTAAGATCCTGGAAGAGAGTGAGGGGTATAGTAAGCCCCACATAGGTGCTTGCTTCATTTCAGCTATTTACATGGGAAATGTTTTAGTAACTTTGTTTCCATAAGGATTTAAAAATTTACTAATTTGTTTTTACTGGTCATTTTATTATTACCTGATTCTGTTATGTGTACCATCATATGGAAAATCTTGCTGAATACATACAAATTTAGTACAGTTCTTGTCTATGTTATCACCCACTTTGAAACAATGGGATTTGAACTGTTAAGTAATAAATTTTATTTTCATGAAACATCAACAAATAAGTTTCTGAACAAGTTATTTTTCCCATCATCTATTCTGTATTAAAATACATTTTGCTTAATAGTATATTAAGTAATATAAAATTCTTCCTATTGATGAAGTATCAAAAATGTTGATGCAATTGTTCAATCAAAAAGCACTACATATTGCAAAAACATTGCAAAGCTATTCATGTAGGTAAAAATATAAAACAACTTTAACAGAAAGGAAAGAAAAGAAAGCTGAAACCATCAATATTTATTTGGTGGTTTGGAGTGATATACCCCAGGAAAACATGTTCTTAAACTTAATCCATTCCTGTGGGTGTGAACCTATTTTAAATAGGACTTTTTGATAAGGTTACTTCAAATAAGGTGTGGTCCAATGGAATCAGGATGGGACTTAATCCTAATACTGAAGGCCTTGTGGGGAAGGCCACACAGAGAGTAAAAGCCACAGAGATCATCCAGAAGCCAGAAGTCAAAAGAACTCAGAGGAGCCAGGAGGGACTGCCATGTGCATTGCCATGGGACAGAAAAGTCAAGGACCAAGGATAGCCAGAAGCCGGCCCCAGAACACTGTAGTCTTCTGGGAGAAAGCATCGACTTAATTTAGACTTGATTTTGGATTTCTCTTAGCCTTAAAACCATGAGCCAATAAATTTTCACTGTTTAAGCCACATCATTCCATGGTATTTGATTTATCAGCCAGGAAACTAAAACAATTTTCTTGGATTCCAGTAATTTTAATGGAGATAAAACATAAACACCCCAAAAATTAAAAGACAATTTAAAAAATTGACTCAGTCTCCACTATCAAGTGATGTCAATTCTGAGAAGATTCCTTGAATAAATTCTATACATAGAGGGGCTAAATGTAGATTTTAATTTTCATTGCCGTGGTTATCCTATCCAACTTAGGACAAATGTTACCTATCAAAATGTTAGGTCCTTTTAAACCAAAAGTTTCAGTGCATGTCAGAATTATGTCTTAAGAATGTAACAGACTTACAGAACTGAATCTGAACTTTGGTAGACTGCAATTGGGCATATCTTATTCTCCTATACATAAAACTTTGCTGATATCAAGATGCAGCTGAACATTAATTACAAATTGGAGAATATGGATTTGCTGATTCTGGATGAGTATGGAATTCAAAATCTTATATTTTATCACATTTGAATAACAAAACATATTTCTCATTTGAGGGAAAATATATTTAGAAACAAAGGACAAGTATCAACCGCACATCGCCTTACACGGGGCCATATTAGAGTCTGTAAAGAAAGAATTGTGAACAACAGTTTATAAGGTTACACAGATCAATTTTAATTATTTTTTATAATCATGTCATTAATTTAATACTTCTACCAGGAAGTATGTCGTGCTGGTTAAAAAGCATTAATTTTAACATATCAACGATAGCACAACTCAGGCAAATGGAGAAAATGTCAAAATTAAAATAATGACTATTGGTAGAATTCTCGGAAGATTGAACAACTGATTGCGGGGAATTGGATAATATATTGTGGACTCTTTTAGTTTGGCTCAGACTAATGTATTCCTTTGTTTCCTAAATTGCTGCCATTGTAATTATAAAATGTTTACTAAAATTCAACATAATTAGATTTGAGTAGAACTTTAAGAATTGGATCACTTGTAAAACTTAATTTTAGCTACTTTTTTTCAAACCTAATATAAAAATGCCTCAAAGCAGTTTCAATGAATAGGAACCAATAATAAGAATAAAAACTTCAATGACAAGAATAAAGACTTCAGACTTCTTAGAAGTATTTTTAATCCTAAACTACAAGATAAAGACTAAAAGGAACACTATTCATAGTCATGACTGTGCTATGAGACCTGGTAGTAATAATAGGGAAATGATAATCCAGATAATGATGTCATTAGAGGAGAATGACAAATTATATAATGGTTACTTCTGAAAAACTGTTAAGTTTTGGTCTAGCAACAAAATGTCTCTGCCTATTCATCCATATGAAAATTTAGCACTTATTGTCAATCACTTGAAGGTAAGAGGTTTCCCTAGAATTGTATGGTGTTTTAGTCTTCTAGGCTGTTGAAATGCAAAATCCCAGAAATGGTTTGACTTTTACAATGGGGATTTATTAGTTTACAAGCTTACAGTTCTGAGGCTGGGAAAATGTCCAAATCAAGGCACCATCAGGTGACGCTTTCTCACCAAAGACCAAACTCCTCTGTCACCTGGTGGTATCTGCTGGTCTCTCTCTTCTCTTCTGGGTTTTATTGCTTTCAGCTTCTACTTCCCTGACTTTCTCTCTCTCTTCCTTTGAATTTCATTCTGTTATAAAGGACTCCAGTAAGAGGATTAATACCCATACCTTACTAAAGTATCCTAATCAAAAGCCCCCCCTCCCATAATAGGTTTACACCCACAAGAATGGATTAACTTTAAGAACATGATTTTCTGGGGTCCATTCTGTTTCAAACAGTCACATATGGCTTAATCATCACCTGTGCTCTCAAGCTGCTTTAAATTTTTTTCTAATTAAAAATTTTTTTTTTTACTATTGTATATTTCATTTAATCCTCACAAGTGTTGACATTCGTAAGGATTTGGAAGCATTTTCAATTTCCACCCTCATCTAAATCTTATTTAAGGAAACAAAAATGTATCAAATAGTTTTGATGAAATTATATATTTTTAATTGTGACATGACAACCTCTATTTTCTATTTTTTATACTGAAATATAATTTACATTCAGTGAAATATATTGATCCTCTATGTAGAGCTTGATGAGTTTTGACAAATGCATACACCCTGTTTTAGTTTACTAAAAACTGCCAAAACCAATATACCGGAAATGGGTTGACATTTACAACGGGGGTTTATTGGATTGTAAGCTTATAGGTCCGAGGCTGAGAAAAGTGTCCAAATCAAGGCATCCTCAGGTGACATTTACATTTGGGGTTATTGTCACATGGGAAGGCACAAGGTGGCATCTGCCAGTCTCTGCCTTGTCCTTTGGGTCTGTTGCTTTCAGCTTCTGGCTCCTCTGTCTGTGGCCCTCTCTCTGCTTCTATGGGCTCCTCTCTGAGCTCCTGTGTCTTTTTATCTGTCTCTGCATCCCCCTTTCTCTATATTCATCTGGTTTATAAGGAACTGCACTAGGAAGATTAAGACCATGCTGGGGCATGCCCTGTTGAAATAATCTAATCAAAAGGAAGGTCCCACCTACAACAGGTTTACACCCGCAGGAATGGATTAGCTCTAAGGACATGATCTTTTCTGGGGTCCACAAAAGACTCAAACTACCACACACCCATATAACCCACACCTCTTTCAAAACATAGACTATTTTCTTTACCCTGGAAATTTCCTTTATGTACTGTTCTAGCTAATCCTCACCCTTGTCCTAACAAAAGGCAACAATTTTTTTGCTTTCTTTCATCATGGTTTAGCTCTTGCCTGATCTAGAACTTCATAGAATGAATTTCTGCTTAGCATAATATCTGTAAGATTTACCCATGTTGCTGTGTCTATGAGCAGTTCTTTCTTTTATAGTGCCTAGTATTGCATTTTATGAATACAACACTATTTCTAAAGGCATTCTTCTTGTTGATGTACATTTGGGTTGTTTCCAGTTTGGGGTTCTTATATTAAAGCTGCAATGAATATTCTTGTAGAAGTTGTTCATTTCTTTCATGGAAAGTTTTATGAGTCATAAGGTAGATACATGCTTAACTGCTTAATAAAAACCCTGCAAGATGTTTTTACAAAATCATTGTACCATTTAACATTTCCACCAGAAATGTATGAAATTCCCAGTTGCTTTCAAATCATTTTCAACAATTGAGATTTTAAATCTTTTAATTTTGGCCATTTTAGTGTGTGCCATGGTATCTCAATATAGTTTTAATTTGCAATTTCATAATGACTAATGATATTGAGCAATTTTTCATATATATATCGAATATTTGCATATCTTCCCTATGAAGTTTTTTCCAAGTCACTGGCCCATTTTTTATAGAATTGTTTGCATTTTTACTATTGAGTTGAACAAATCCTTTATATATTCTGGATGGAAGTCTTTGGTTAGATAGAGGTATTACAAATATTTTTTTCCAGTCTGTGTCTTGCATATTCATTTTCTTAATGGTACCTCCTGATGAAAAGGCATGTTCAATTTTGATTAAGGCCTTACTTATCATTTTTTCTTTCTTGATTAATTTTTCGGTGTCATGTTTTATATTTGCCCACTTCAAGATCTTCTGTGATTTGCTCTAAAAGATTTACAGTTTTAGTTAATGAGGAAAGTACTATTATTATTTTCACTTGACAGGAGAAGAAACTGAGGCAGATACTGGTAAAACCACTTGCCTGAAGTCTAACATTACTTGAACAGGACTTCATCTTATGAAATTCGCAGTCATTGACACTGAACTATGCTCCTACTGATTTCCTAGAGCAGAGAAAATATAACCACAGGGTTATACACTTTTTTTTGACTTTGCAACACTTTTTCAAAGAACATCTATTAATATCTTATTGAACATTCATGTCCTATGGAGAACAGTTTGGGAAATGTGTGCCCAATAAATATTCATTGACTGAATTAAATCTCTATAATAGAAAAAGACATTAGACATTCTACTTTCTAATAGTCTTGTCCAATGGCCTGGTGTTTTGGAAGTGTGCCAGGGTGTCACAGAGAGCTTATATAGTTGTGTGTGTTCCCAAGTACAAAAAGGGTTTATTGTCTCTTTATTGCTCAGATCCTCTCCTTAAATCATCCTTATATCTAGTTATCAGCAAGTTTTTTTCCTTCCTGGATCTGGCAGGCACTGCTGACCCTAGAAGGTGGTGTTTATTTATTGCTGTGAGTACAATGCAGAAAACATTTTATGACAGTCGTAGCAGTGGTAGACTTCATGTGTCACTTCTCTCCTCATTTATCTCTTTTGGAGTGTAGGGTTGCCAGATAAAATACAGAATCGCCAGGCATATTTGAATTTTAGTAAATGACAAATATTTTTTTAGTATAAACATGTCCCATGCAATACTTGGAACATGCTTATACTAAAAATGTTGTTTATCTGAAATTTGAATTCAACTGAGTATTCTTAATAATTTTTTGGCTAAATCTGGCAACAATGGTTGGGGGATAGGGTATGTATGTGGCGTATGAGATAAACCATTCTCTTGCTAACTTAAGAGCTTCATGTCTTCAGTGTGGATGTGTCGTGGCATCCAGAGCTCCCCTCTGCTGGAGGGTGATTGTCAGAGGAGTACGTTCTATAATCCATGAGAATGGAGCGCTCCTACCTAGGAGAATAATAGTGCATTCATAAAAATGATTTAAAGATGTTATAAGGATATTTTGTACTCAAGTCTACTAGGAATGGTAAAGTGCCCTATTACACTATATTATTATTACAACTTTTAGGAACAAGGAATGGATGGAATATGAGAATGACAAAATCTTCCACATTAAAGCATATTTAAGTTTAAAATCATGGAATAGAACCCAATTAAGTGGCAGAAGGTATACTAACATAATGTTGAGTTTGCAAATTTAAATACACAAAAGCAAGGCAATCTAGACAATAAAAGTTTCCTAGCAACATTAGCTCACCCACATGGTCCATTATGCATAATAAAGTCAGCATTTAACAACCAGAAATGTTGTTCATAACACAGAATATGTGCAACGTAAGACATTAACAATTTCCATATTGCTTTATTTATGTCAAGGATTCGATATTCTCATCACACTAATGTAGAAAGAGTTACTTGGAATACACAGCCTCTCATTAAATCTTTCATAATTAACTTGAGTTGCCTTTCATTTCAGCAACATGGAAGAGTTCATTCTTACATTTAGAGAATGTGTACAATAGTGTGAGTCTTCAGTATGCACTTCCTAAAATTATTTCAAACTTGCTCTCTGTGGTTACTATTGTGGAAAATACATCAATATTTGTGATTCTATTATATTATTCCTGCTATTTTAGTAAAAACTGGAGCTTCCTCATAGCATGGTGATCCTGACTAGTCCTTTCTTGCTGTTTGACCACAGGTGAGTTGTGCCTCAGTTTCTTCATTTGTGGAACCAAGATAATAATGGCTCCTAACTCATAAGGGTACCATGATAATTAAATCAGTTGATATCTGTAAGTCTCTTAGAGTAGTTTTTCACACTAAATATATCCAATTAAAAATATATTGTACAGCCAGGAAACTTTTGTTAATATAAGTATTTAATTTGTGTTAATGATAAAACATAAATATTTATTTTTGTAGTTATATATATAATTAAGAAATGTATGAACATGATATTAATAACATGAGTGCAGATTTTAAGGAAAAATTTAACCTTTAATTTTTAAATGGAAGATTGTCTCCTAAGGGAAAGATAAGTTAATTTAGTAAGTGCAGAGCCTACATTTTGTAGGATCCCAAGAGACTTTTGTGACAGTAGGCAGCACAACTAAATGAAAATGGTCAGAATCAGATAAGAGCTCTCATCTAGGTCACATAAAATAGTTCACCAATATTTGAGGGGTCCCGAGTCTAGCTTTGCCTGAAAGGTTGCTCACACCAATATGAAGAAGCTGATCACATTCCCATGGTCCAGTGCCTAGAAGCAAATTATAAATTAACATCTGCTGGGGACTGAATCATGTCCCCCCATAAAATTCATGTTCAGTTCCTAACCCTTGGTCCTGTGGGTGTGAACCCATCTGAAAGTAGGACCTGTGAAGACGTTATTAGTTACCGTGTGCCCAGGATGAAGGAGGGTCGGCCTTAATTCCATAAGATTGAAGTCCTTTAAAGTAAAGAAAATTGAAGATAGGAGAAGCAAGAAGCTGGGAGTCAAGAGAATCCAGAAAAGAAAGGAGAAGTTGCCACCGTGTGCATTACGGCATACCTTATTTTATCGTGCTTCACTTTGTTGTGCTTTGCAGACATTGTGTTTTTTTACAAATTGAAGGTTTGTGGCAACCTTGCATTGAGTAAGTCTATTGAGCCCATTTTTCAAACAGCATGTGCTCACTTCATGTCTCTGTGTCTCATTCTGCTAATTCTCTTAATACTTCAAACTTTTTTGTTATTATTATATCAGTGAGCTTTGATGTTATTATTGTGATTGTTTTGGGACACCATGAACAGCGCCCATGTATAAGGTAAACTTAATGGATAAATGTTGTGTATATTCTGACTATTCCACCAACTAGCAGTTCCTGTCTCCCTACTTATCTTCAGGTCTCCTTATTCCCTGAGACACAACAATATTGAAATTAGGCCAATTAATAACCCGACAATGGCCTCTAAGTCTTCAAGTGAAAGGAAGAGTCACAGGTCTATCACTTTAAATAAAAAGGCAGAAATGATTAAGCTTAGTAAGGAAGGCATGTCTAAAGCCAAAAGAGGCTGCAAGTTAGGACTTTTGCATCAGTTAGCCAAGTTGTGAATGCAAAAAGAAAGTTATTGAAGGAAATTAAAAGTGCTCCCTCTGTAAACTCATGAATGATAAGAAAACAAAAACCATACTTTTGCTGATATGGAGAAAGATTCAGTGGTCTGGATAGAAGATCAAAAGAGCTAAAACATTCCCTTCAGCCAAAGCCTAAGCCAGAGCACGGCCCTAACTCTTCAATTTTATGAAGACTGAGAGTTGAGAAAGCTGCAGAAGAAAAGTTTAAAGCTAGCAGAAGTTAGTTCATGAGGTTTAAGGATTGAAGCCATCTCCATAACATCAAAGTACAAGATGATGCAGCAAGTGCTGATGTAGAGGTTATAGCAAGTTATCAAGAGCATCTTCCTAAGATAATTGATGATGGTAGCTACACTAAACAACAGATTTTCAAAGAAGATGAAACAGCATTCTATTGGAAGCAGGCGCCATCTTGGACTTTCAGAGGTAGAGAGAAGTCAATGACTGGCTTCAAAGTTTCAAATGAGAGGCTGAATTTCTTGTTGGGCGCTGTATTAGTCAGGGTTCTCTCAGGAAACAGAATCAACAGGAGATATCTGTCAATAATATGAGATTTTAAAAGAGTCTCTCACACGACCGTGGGGATGCACAAGTCCAGGTTCCGCAGGCAGGCTGCAAACCAGGGACTCCGATGAAAGTCCAATGAAAGGTCCTTGATGAGTTTCTGGGAGAAGTTGGCTGTCCAACAACGAGTTGGGAAATTCTCTCTGAATGTGGAAATCACTTCCCCTTTTAAGGCATTCAACTGATTGGATAAAATCGTCACCCATTGATGATGTAATGTCCCTGATTGATGCAGATGTAATCAGCCATCCATGCAGTAAATTCACTGGTGATCAAAGTCCATAAATGCTCTTGTATTACAATTAGCCCAGTGCTTGCTGGAACAAACACCTGGAAACAATTACCTGGCCGAGTTGACACATTAACTTAACCATCACAGGCGCTAATGCAGCGGGTGACTTTAAGTTAAAGCCAATGCTCATTTGCCATCTGAAAATCCTAGGGTCCTTAAAAATTATGGTAAATAGACTCTGCCTGTGCTCTATAAATGGAGCAACAAAGCCTGTATGACAGCACAATATAGTACACAGCATAGTTTACTGAATATTTTGAGCACACTGTTAAGGCACTACTCATTGACAACGCACCTGGTTACTCAAGAGCTCTGATGGAGATGTACAATGAGATTCATGTTGTTTTCATGCCTGCTAATACAACATCCATTTTGCAGCCCAGGGATCAAGGAGTAATTTTAACTTTAAAGTCTTATATTTAAGAAATACATTTTGCAAGGCTATAGCTGACATACATAGTAATTCCTCTGATGGACTGGGCAAAGTCAAATGAAAACCTTCTGGAAAGGATTCACCAATCTAGATGACATTAAGAACATTTGCAATTCATGGGAGGAGGTCAACTTATTAATCATTAACACGAGTTTGGAAGAAGTTGATTACAACCCTTACAGATGACTGTGAAGGGTTCAGAACTTCAGTGGAGGTAGTAACTGCATTTGTGCTAGAAATGGCAAGAGAAGTAGAATTAAAAGTGCAGCCTAAAGATGTGACTGAATTGCTGCAATTTCATGATAAAACTTAACGGATGAGGAGCTGCTTCTTATGGATGAGCAATGAAATTTGCTTTTTTCAGATGGAATCTATGCCTGGTGAAGATGCTGAGAACATTGTTGAAATATTAAAGGACTTAGAATATTGTGTAAACTAAGTTAATAAAGTAGTGAAAGGGTTTTGATAGGACTGGCTCCAATTTTAAAAGTTCTTTGAGTAAAATGCTACATACCCTAATTAAAAAAATATCTTATTGCTAAGAAATGCTAATCATCATCTGAGCCTTCAGCAAGTCATAATCCTTTCACTGGTGGAGGGTCTTCCCTCGATGCTGATGGCTGCTGACTGATCAAGGTGGTGGTTTCTGAAGGTTGGGGTGGCTGTGGAAAGTTCTTAAAATAAGACAACTTTGATGTTTGCCACATTGATTTACTCTTCCATTCACGAAAGATTTCTCTGTAGCAGGCTCAGATGATGATTAGCATTTCTTAGCAATAAGGTATTTTTTTAATTAGGGTATGTGCATTGCTCTTTTAGACGTAATGCTATTTCATCCATTTTTATTTCAAATACTTGAGATTTAACAAAAAGTCAGTACAATACTGCCACAGCTACCACCAACTTGTAGCACATGCTGTCCTCATGTTTGGCTTTTCAGTCTATGGTACTCTCTCATTAAATAAGCTCCACTTATCCAGCAAGATGATCAAGGGTCCAAGGGGTCTGGGGTCTGCCGTCAGCATCAACTTTGACTTAACTTCTCTGAGCATTCATATTTTCATCAGCCTCCTGCCCACCTGTCTGGCCTCCCAGTGGTAAGTTCTGCTGGAGGAATACAGGACCGCCAGTGCTAACTCCTACTCGCCCCTCCACTTCCTCCCCAGCTCTTCTGACTTCCCCTTTGGCATTTAATTTTCAGTCATATGCAATCTAAAATTTAAGGATCAATTTTATTGACACATTTTAATAAAGCATACAATTCCTCCAAGGTGTAAAATCAATGGTATTTGCTATAATCACATAGTTGTGCATTCATCACTTCAACCATTATTAGAGGATATTCTTTATTTCATTATTAATAATAATAAACAAAAAATAGACAAAGAAACAAACAGGAAAATTCCTCACCTCTCAATCTTTCTATGCTTTCCCCACTGTACATAGCTGCTGTTTCTGGCTAGTCTATCCAAAGTGTATAATCAATGGCTTTTAGGATAATCACAATGTTGTACATTCATCATCCTAAAAATTCTAGAACAATTTCATTACTCCAAAAAGAAAGACTCCAAACCCCTTAGAATTCCTTCCTCATACCTGTATAACAACTAATCTTTCATCTTTATGAATTAACTTATATTCACATTTCATATAAATGGAATCATACAATATGTAGTACTCTGTATCTGGGTCTCCTTCACTTAGTATGTTTTATTTTGTCTGATGTTAACATTATGTAGTATTAACTTACATTTGTTCAGCAAAAAGAAAAAAAAAAGAGAAAAGAAAAAGAAAGAAAGAAAGAAAGAAAAAAGAAATCCTGAAGTTGATATTACTCCTCAAAATGGACTTTTTATTTGTTAATTTATTTTTCATTGATTAAAAAATAAATAAATAAATAAGTATATTAAAAATAATAATAAAATAAAAACAGTCACAGTAAAAATAAATTTAAGGATTGAGTGGATAGGATAATTTCTTGATCTTAAAATTTTAGTTTGTTTCAGGATAAAATTTCCTTTACTAAAACAAAATGAGTTTTAAATTTTAAACAGTATTCATATTACTTATACAATTTAAAAAAACTCTAAATTTAGCAACACGTGTACATTTTCTGGAGGTTTTTTTTGAAGAACAATAAAAACTTACTTTGAAATTATGCTCCTATCTACCTAATAAATGAAGTGTGTTCTATTGGGTCTCCATTTTTAAAGAATAGAATTATATCCCTATCTTATATCATTAAAGAATGAAATCCAGAATGAAATTTATGGTCTATATAAAAGTATTAAAATTTTTATTAGAAAACAAAAAATATTAGAATAACACATAGGAGAAAAAAGTTTTGTAATCAAAAAGTAGGGAAAGTCCTCTTAAGCAAGAATTAAAAACCAGACACCCTAAATCCTTGCGACTCTAAGTGTCGATGGTAGTTTTCTGGGCATTTGTGGAAAACACAACCTCTTAGGCCTCACCCCAGGATGTGTAGTTTAACAAAATCCTAAGTGATTTGTATGCACAATAATCAGTGCTTCTGAAACCTGTGTGTGCCTCAGGATCACCTGGGGGAGATGACGTCCCAAAGCCACGCCTATCAACTGAAGTTGAATCTTCCATTGTGGGGGTCCAGAATGCAGTGCTTTGTGGAAGGGTCCCTAAGTGATTCTATGTGTGGCAGAAATAGGGAACAAGTGTTCTAGAGAAAAACATGAATAATTAATTCTGTGATACTTAAAGTTAAAAAGACAGGGGTAGCTCCAGAGTTAGTTTTCCTAAAATGCAAAGGAAAAAAATATAAAAAAATTAACAACCACATCAATGTAATCAGTCACTGACCACGTCTTGAACTTTCACAGAAGAATAATCACAAATACCTAACAAATTTCTGAATAGATGCTCGACCTAACTAATGAAGAGGAAATTATACATATGAATAACAATGACATACTTTATCCCCCCTATCAGACTGCCTAAAATTAAAATGATTGGTGATATCCATTATGGTAAGGATGGGAGAAAGTGGGAAATCTCTTTTGGGAGCATCATTAGTATTTCCTTTTTGGAAGGCAATTCGATTTTATCTATCAAAATTTCAAATATACAAATAATTTATCCCAACAATTTTACCTCTTCGAATCCTTACTCTAAGGAGTATCCACACAATTGTACAAATGTTTATGTATCTGTAATGGAGAAAAATTAGAGGCAACCTACATGTTTGTCAATCCTTAAATGTTAATTATGACAAAACCTTACTGTGGAAAACTATTCAGTAGTTAAGAGAATGAGGGAGAGCTACATTACTGACAGAAAGATATTTATGAAAAGTTGTTGAGTTAAATTAAGCAAGTTATAGATATTTTTGCTTTATTTTTCTTTAAAATTTTATCTATAAATGGAAAGCTGGGCAGGGTGCCCATCCAACTGTTAAAATTGGTCTCTACTGGGGATCGAAGTTAAAGGGGTGGGTGGAGCACCTTTAATTTTAGTATTTACACTGTGGTATTTTTTTCCAGCCTTCCTTCAATTCCTTTGTACTTAAAAAAACATTATCAGAGCTAACGGCTATACAAAATTGGACATTTTGGAGGTGAAACACAGAAGAAACAAGCAAAATCTTGTCATTTTTCTTTCTTTGGGGTCTAGTGGGCAAAGAAAAAACAACCTCTACAACTATGTAAACTTTTAGAACTTCCTTTAAAAATTAGACTTTAAATTAAATAATTAAAAACTTTAGATGTCACTTGGCAATTGAGTTCATATTAGACTATGAAAATGAACAAAGAATGTTTGACTACTTGCCTGGGGTAACACAAATGAAATTAGGTCACAAGAAATGTTAGGTAGTAGGAAGTTTCTTGGAGAGACTAAGACTAGGAAGTCTAATTTGCATTATGGCATGATTTGGCAGGAGTGTTGGCAAAATTTGGATACAAAAATCATTTTAAAACCTCCTGTAAATTCTTAGCTCTGCAATATACTCACTACAACCCCTCACTTCATAGTAGTGCACAAAAAATAATATCAATTGTGGCCAGAGGCTGGGGGTTGATTACAAAGAGGCACAAAGAAACTTTTTTATGACGAAAATATTCTATGTCTTGATTTTGATGGTGGTTAAAGGCTGCATACATTTGTCAAAATTCAGAGAACTATATACCTAAAAACATGGAATTACATTTCAATAAACTTGGCCTAAAAACTAAAACATAGCATCAGTAACGAGCAAACTACCTAGTAGTTTGGTATCTACTAAGAGTATGAGTTAACAGGCTGAGAGGATACGACAAAAAATTTTTATATTATAAGACGTTATTTTAAAAGCAACTAGCATAAAATCTTATTACCTGTAACATCTATAGGATGATATCTATATGAGAAAATGCAGGGATCTTTAGATTCCCCTTATTGTTCACAAATACACAATTCTTTAACAATAGTTCTTGAAACTACTTGGCAAACTAAATCTAAGCAGTAACAGGAATAGAAGTAGTAAGTATGTATCTATATTTACTTTTCTATTCTGTTTTCTGAAATGGGTAGTGTGAACTTGGGAAAGGATGCTATAAATATGAAGGCAGTCATTGGATTTTGATTTTTGTTCATATTTTAGAGAGTGAAACTGCATTTTCCTGGATAATGGAGCCTCAAGTATAACTAAAATGTGACTTGAACTTTAGATTTATATAACTGAAATTAAACTATGTACCATGTACCAGGGCCTTTAGCTTAAAACCATTTATTAATACTGACAATGCACATTCCTATGAAAATCATGGTAGCGTAATTTTCCTCCCTTTAATTCCCTTAAATAAACAAGTGACTATTCTCTTAAGAGCCACACTTCATTATGTAATAATGCAATGTCCTTCCCCAATAACCACATGTCACACTGAGTGGTGAAGGACTGGCATTTGTAGAATGCTGTCTACTTTTTAGGAATTATATTGCTAAAATCAAAGAATTTCATTAAAATAAAAATAAAAACAAAATACTACCCTAAGGAAGGAATGCGGTAGATGTATAATTCTTTTGCCCCCTTAATTGATGTTGACATATTCAAAAACAAAATCAAAGAAACATTGACTTATAGAGCTTCCTCCTTATTCTTCAGGATTAATTTTACTTGGGATCTTCACATCTTCAACAAATGAAAACACCAGTCATTCTCCCTCTGTTCTCCAGAGCAGACATACAAAGTTGTTGTTTCCAAGGCAATAGGACAAACCCTACCCCGAGTGGCTGTTAAACCTGAGTAACCTGCACAATACGAGAGCTCTTGACTGCTATGGCATCAAACTCATTTCAGAAGCGAGGCCAATTGAGAGTGACAGACTAGCTTCTGGGAAGGCTGACTTGGCACAGTAGGGAGCTGGCTTAAATACTAAGAGGCAGAGAAGAAATATAGATTTCCTGAGTGGAAGTTATTTTTCTATCGACATCGTGAAGGCGGGAAAAATCTACAGGGTCACAGCCATTAGCACTTGAAACTTTTATAGCTAAATTTAATAAAAATGTCATATAGAGATCAGGTCATATCATCAGTTCTAGAGAATAAGACAGGGAAAGAGAGATTATCTTCAGGATGAAATAAGAAATGATATAAAGATAGCTGAGTTACTTGTAAACTTTCTACTTGGTGTTGCTGGCATAAATAAATCAATGAGTCAGTGAAGGACAGGGTGGGAGATGCCTTTATCATGTTAAAAGTTCTTCCTCTCCTGAAATGGAGATAGGAGAGTAAGTTATTTTAACGTCTCTGAGACTCAGTTTCATCATCCATAAAATGCAAACTCCCCTACCTCTCAAGGTTGTGACATATATGGGATGCATACATATTTTTATATATTCATATATATTTAAAATAATCTATTAGCACATTGTATATGCTAAATAAATAGTAATTACTATAATTATTTTATTACTGTTATTGTAATATAATTATTTTAAACAAGTACTACTTTGCGTACCTTACTTTTCTCATTATTTTGCTGAGTTTGTTATGAAAAAGACTAACCCTTCTGAAATTCACTATATATACCACAAGAATCTCCCAAAAGTATAAACAATTAGGGGCAAGCTTCATTATAAAAAACACTGATTCCTTAGTTTCTCCATTCATCCATCCACCATCCCTTTATTAAGACCTATTATGTGCTGGGCATCATGGTAGGAGCTGGAGCAAACCCTGCTTTCCAGGTATTTAAGCTGCACAAATAAACACATAGGCAAATGATTACAGTGAAAGGACAATGTTTCAAACTCTGGAATAGGGAAAGGACACAGTTTTGGAATGCTTTCTGTTTGAAACTGTTTAGAACTTCTTTGCATAGACTATAGAAATCAACACAAGGCATTTGAGCTGGGGTGCTGTCCTGGTTTGAGACTTTTGTGGACCCCCAAAATCCTGTTCTTAAAGTGAATCCATTCCTGTATCTGTAAACTTATTGTATGTGGTAGGACCTTTAGGTTAGATTCAGTTAAGGGAACTTTTGATTAGATCACTTTTGATTAGACTGCTTCAGTTAAGGGTTTTTGATTAGATTGTGAGACCCTTTGATTGGACTGAATTCAGGTGGGAGCCTTTGATTGGAGCACTTTAGTGAGGCATGACACAGGGTAGTTCTCAGCCCTCTTGCTGGGACCTTTTATAAATGGGAGAAGCTGAAGAAACACAGAGAAAGACAGCTGTCATTTACCCTGCCATGTGAGAGAGGACTCCAGGATTGCCAGCAGCCATGGAAAGAGAAATTCTGAGAGGCTGAGAGAGTGACTAGAGGCTGGAATCAGCAGAGCACAGAGGCTTCAGGGAGAGAAAGAGGCTGCCAAGAGGCTAGACCCATGGAGCAGCTCGAAGCTGAAAGAGACAGGCCTGGAGGAGAAGGGAGAGATGAGCCATACACCTGATCACCTATAGCTGAGCTCAGGAAGAAAGTGAGCCTGGGGGAGAAGGCAGAGCCTGGCCGCCATTTTGTCTTGTCACATGGCAGGAGTTCAGATTAGCCAGCAGCTGACCTTTGGTGAGACAGCATCTCTGATGATGTCTTGATTTGGATATTTTCACAGCCTAGCAACTCCAATATTTTATCCTAATAAATTCCCATTATAAATAAAGCCAACCCATTTCTGGTATTTTACATTGGCAGCCTTTAGCAAACTAAAACAGGTGCAATGAAACTATAGTGTTTGATTAGGAAGATAATTTTGGTAACAGAATGGAAGATGAATTGGAGGGAGAAGAGCTTGGAGGCTGGGAGATTTAATTTCATCTTTAGGCACAACAGTAAAAGTAACACTAGGGTGCACATACTTTCTCTAACCTACTTATTTTCATCTCTTTCTTTTACAGCTCTTATGAATAGTGAGATAAATTATAAAGTCAGGAGAAGAAGTTGGGGACAAAATGTTGAACTTAAGGCAGTTTGCTAGCTTTGGGCAACTGCTGCAGCTGTTACCTATTTGTGACTTAGTCACTCTCCTGATTATACATTTAGTACAGCCTGTGTTGTCCATTAAACTCTTATTTCTTAGAACCAAAATTATTATAAATCATATTACCAATATGCAGGAATTTAAAAATTGCACACTGGGAGAAATAAAGTATTGAAGACAGAAATGTAAGTTCATTAAGTACATGTCATATGTATCTTAATAGTAGAACATATAGGCACACATAAATCTCTAGGTTCCCACTGTGACTATACATTTACTGGTAAAAGCATTGGCAAAAAAACTAGGGTACTTTTGTACAAGTATAATTCATGAGTCAGTAAGTATAAATCAATATTCTAGAAATGCAAAAAATCTAGAATCTCTTGAATAGCATGAATCAGACGGGTAGTTAGATTTCACAGATCTCTATGAATATATGATTGGGATTTTATTATGTCACACATACAATTCTATAGTTATGCCTCATAATAACCATCATTTTACCTGTACATATGGTAGAGGTAAAATGGTTGACAAATCATACAGATCTATTCATGTTTGAAAGTATCTATCCCCATTTTGTTTAAAATAGTGTTTTAAAATTTTTTTCAAAATAAAAAAAGGATCCTCTGGAAAAAAAATTATTTGTAGTTTTCACAAATCCTCTTCTCCTTAAATGAAGAGGGAGGCAAATAATACATAATATGGGAGAAAAACAGAAGAGTGTAAATTGCTCCTTTAAATTCACCCTACTCATCTATTATCTGTTCATCCCCCAGGCATAGCTCCCATTGTGCAGATCAACAAGTGAGCTTGAATGAGGACTGCAGCTCTATAGAGGCATGGATTTATAATGGGTGAGAAGTTTGGAGTGAGAGATTCAGAGAAGATAAAGAGAGAACCCTTGAAAATCACAAAACAAAACCAGAGCTATGGAAGCTAGAAGCCAAAAGCATGCAAAAACATAACATCAAGATAGTACTTTGTGTTTGAATTGAATTCAGTCATCAGGCAAACTAGAGAGGACAGATGGACAAGAGGCAAGCAGACCTGGGAATGGATCTAAATTTGGTTTCTGGAAACTTCCAAATAGGTCTAGTACAGGAAGAAATCAATACCATTGTGAGCCAAGTGAAACAGCAGCTTCCTGTAGCTGCCAGAAAAAAATGCCAACTGTAGAAGCAGCTCACTGGAACTATGAAAACTGTTTCCTTGAATTAAACCTCCAGCTCCACCTCCTGGGCATGTCTTTGCTTCTCTGAGTTCAATTGTGTATAATAAAGGGAACAAATAATACCCAAGGGACAGTATTTCTACCTGTTTTGTGGGGTTGTGAGAATCCAATAAAATGATATACACAACAGCACTTTGGAAACTGAAAAACTCTACAAATGCAATAATAGTAATATCCAGACACTATATTATCCTCATCTTCAGCATCTTAATTCTTAATGTATTTATGACAGAATGGTAAAGCAGGTAGCATACTTCCCGCACAACTTTTGTACTTCTAGTATGAGCAGTATAAGATAGCATAATGTTTAATATCACAGATAGTACTAGGCTGGCTGAGTTCAAACCACGGCACTGCCTTTCTAGCTGGTTGACCTCTGACAATTCACCTAACTTCTTTATGCTCAAGTCTGTTTCTTTCTAAAATGGAGACATTGGTACCTAGCTCACAGTGATAACGTGACGATTAAATGGTATCTGGAACAACACGATAGGCTTAATTATTAATATTATTCCAATCATACAACACATTTATTTGGGTCCAACTTGTGGTAAACTAGTTCAATTAGGCTCATAGAATTTCAGAATTGGAAAGGACGTTGGAAATTGTCAAGTCTAAACTTCCTAACTTTCTGAAAAGTCAAAAGATTTGATGAAAGTTATGCAATTTGGCTAAGCTGGGACAAATATCATGGTCTCTTGACTCCCAGGCCAGTGTTTCTTTATCTATATGACATTCCTTTCCTGCAGTTTATTTGTTGTAAATTGATATATAGCTAAAAAGTGCTGGAGTAGAGAAGAGAGATTTATCCTTCCCTTACATTTGAGGGAAGCATATTTTCCACTTTGGCAGGAAGAATTATATATAGTGAATTTCTTTGGCTCATCTTTACTTTATACAAGGCAACAATACTTGATGTAAATTTAGTAGCAGGACTATACAAATCAATTTATTGCTAATGATGATGATGATGACTGCAATATCTTTTGAGTAATATTGATGATAATGGTGATGCTAATAATGACCAAGCATATTGATGGATGAGGATGGTGATGTTGATGGGGATATGTTGTAATGATAAAAAAGTACCCTTGGAAGAGTACAAAGAAGTCATTTACCTCCATTTCTCCTAGTCTGGGGATATCTACCAATATCCCTGACAGATTATCTTTCAGACGCTGCTCATATACTTCCAATGAATATAAAGATCTCTGCATCTAATTATTTAGCGAAGATTTTCCCTCTCTTTTGAGTACTTTTTCTTTAAATAATAAATCATTTCTTGGATGACACCTTTAATTCTACTCTATCATTGCTATCTCTGAGATAGCTTTCTTTGGTTCATGTTCATATAGCAATATTTCTAGTTGATTTCAACTTCTATTACTCTCATTGTAATTCATGCAAATATCAACCTGTAACATATGGTTTCCCCCACCCCCAGCAGGATTGTGGGATGACTATTTATTTTGACCCCCACTTTTAGAATTGGGATATATTCCTAGCTACACTTTTGAATCCTGCACCTTATTCTTATATGTTTGAAGCTTTGTCAGACTACATCGTTTTGGAATCTTGAGCAGAAACTGATGGTATTAAACATCTATCCCTTAAATTATTCCACTGTAACTTCAAATTTATACCTTCAATGTTTATGTCTTTCATATTCATTTCTCTCTCTTCATCTCTATTGATATCCCCCTGATCATGGCAACCAATAATTTGTACCTCTTTCAAGAGGCTCCTTATTAGTTCCCTTGACTTTACCTCCCCAAATTCCAATCTAGTTCACATAATCTTTCCTAACCAACCTTTTTGCTGAAGTCTATAAGGTGCTAAAAAATGCTGAATTGTATCTTTTTGCATATGTCTACCACTTTTGGGGTACTTGACAAGGTCATCTATCACCTTGGTTCCAGCAGATTTATACAATCTGATTTCCATTATTCACTACGGCGCCAACACCCTCAATATAGTCAGAATTTTAAGTATTTTTCTCTTTTATAGAACTCTCTTATACATACTGTTTATTACTAACTTGCTTGAACTTTTATAAACCTCTTGATGTTGATATGATGATCTGTTACTAGAAGAAACATATATTAACTACAAATAAATTGAAATTTAGATATCATCATGTGTATTATCATCTTGACAATAGTTAATTCAGACACTGTATACTTATTCTAATGATGTGGTTATTGTTCAAACACTTATTCTTTTAAATATTATTAGGGATGAAAAATCATTCTTTAAGAATGGATTGGATTTTTGGCCCTAACTAAAAGGCATGCAGAGTTAAATCTGTGGAAAATAGATGATCAACCTGGTAATGTAATTTTACACTGAAAACCATGGTGTGGCTCTGAAAAAAATGAGTTTATTTTTTTGCAGAAATTGTAGGCCAGTTCCAAAGACGAATTTTGAGTGACAGAATCACTGGAATGAATGAACTGTGTTCTTACGTTACTAATATGAAGAAAATTCTTCATCATGATGCATACATTATTATGTTTATTAAAATGTAAGTCTAACATGGTGATTGTTTCTGTGGACTTTCAACAGTGAGTATCGGCATGACCATTTCTGAGACCTTTTAGAAATGCAGAAGGGCACTTTGCCTGCAGGCAGGGCAGACCTGAAGTGCAGGAAATCAACAGCCTCTCCCCAGGCACCCTTCAACAATACGACGGGAGCAGGTGTTGAATGAGCTCAGCTTTCTCACTTCTTGGGTGAGGATAATTCTAAGTTCTGTTTTTGCAGCCCCCTTAGGAAGGACTCCAGTCATTCCCCTGTGGTCTTTGACTTAATAACACACCCTTTACTAGACGTCTTCTTTCTCAATATCACTTCCCCATGCCCCTACTAGGATTCTCTTTATTCCCACATAAACTATTTACACTGGAACCCTTGTGTCAGTGTCTGTTTCTAGGGAAACCTAGATTAAGACCCAAGATATTACACAAATGCAAGAACACGATCCACAAAACAAGGGGAATATGGACTCCAGGTGATTCTCACTGGGTGATAGAAAATGGCACTTTGCCTTATTCTATTTCATATATATATATATTTCATATATATATATATATATATATATATATGCAGGTCTTGTGAAGCATAATTTCTTGGGATCCTGAGACCCTGGATTTTTTTTTTTTAAACAATGACATCATTTCCATGATGGAGTAGAAATAGCCTTGACCAGGTACCAGAAGACCTAAGTTATCATCCGGCTTGAGAGGTGGGCTGGATGCTTGAACTCTCTGAACCTCAATCTCTTCATCTTTAAAAATTAGCTTAACTGTTTGCTTACGTTATAAGGGTGATATACCAATTAAAGGAAATAACACAGATAAAACAACTAACTACATTAAAACACCCTATAAAAGTGTAATAATTTTTCCAGTGATGTACTCAATTCATTTCAATTATTTTCTTTTGGTCTTGCTTTCAAGGTTTTTTTTTCTTGTTTGGTTTGAATAAGCTTCATATTATTTAAAAACTTCACATTTTCTTTTTGAGTCTGTCTAATTGTTAAAAAAAAAAAAAAAAGTCAGGCTCATGTATTACACTTAACCACTTTGCAACTTGCACTGCAAGCAAAATACCAAACTGCAAATCCAAAACCATAGAGAAGTATATCTTTGCCATTCTGTGTGTTGATAAACACAGTCTATTTCCTAAGACACACAAAAGTATAATAATGAAGTCCATACATTATCTATTAAAGCTTCACATTTGCCTTTAAGGAGAAACTCAAAGACTAATGGTAAAGATGCAGGAACGCTGGTGGGAAAGAATGAGAGAAAAAGAGAAAGCATGGCTTGTTAATCATTTCCTGATGAAAATCAACCTTTCTGGTCATGGCCAGCTTCAACGGGTGCACCAGTGCAGTGACACAGGACCCCTCGCTCAGAAGGGTCCCACCTTTTGAGATCAGTGCTCTGCTGTTGTCCTTTAGAAATTCTCAATTATTCTACCTTTGAGTTTGTATTTTGTAAGTGAAGTCTAGTGGGACCATGAAGCCTGTGTCTGGGCTTGGTGTCTTGGGTTATGCGTGAGGTCATCTCCTGCTGCCTCCCTGGAGAGCAGTCTCTTCTGCTTTCTCTCTTCTTCCTAGCACTAAGGTCCCCGCCTGGCCTTCCCTTCCACACCCCTGCCCAGGAACCACTGCTGTCTTCTGCCCCTGCTGGGGTCCTGGGCGAGAAGGGCTGGAGTTGGGTGCAGAAGCCCCATGGTATCTTAGAGTGAGGCAGGGTCAAACCCCCTCCCCTGGGTTGATGGCACCAATATGTCTTCTGGTGGGTAACTCAGCAGGGAGGAACTTCCCTCCCACCCCCATCTTGTGGTATTGTGTGCTTAAGGTGCAGCGTTGCAGTCCCCTGGGGGCTGCTCATCAGCTGGTTTGGGTCAGTGAGCCATAGGAAGGGGATGACCCTGGACTGACTTCCCCACCGCTGGCTGGGGCACAGTGCATCGGCCCAGCAGCTGGCTGGGGGTATGGGGGGGTGTGGTGGGAGAACACTGCACACAGCAGGCTGCAAGGACACGTTGTGGGGCACTTGCTTAGAAGGTTTCCCCGTGCCCAGGGGAGCATGACACTAAATAGCAAATAAAAGAAGACTGGAGCTAGAAACTGCAGAAGAAAATAAAACGTTTTATATTTTAGTAACTTTAAGGGCAGTATCCGTACTGTTAAACAAGACGCCCTGCATTTTCGTCTTGTACTGGGCCCCGTGAATTATGTAGCAGGACTTGCTTCCAGTCATTATTCCTCAGTGGTTATCAAGAAATCCATCAGTGTCGTTTTTTACCCTATTTAGACTGAATTCTAACCTGGTTACTCTTATCCTTGGCTCGCAGTTAAGCACCTGATTACTGGTAGTAACATTAAAAAAATGCCTTACAAGGGAAACTGAAATTATTCTGCAATAATTGAATAGACAAATTGAGATGATCTCTCTTAAGAGCTGATCACTGTTAAGACAGTTTATTTAAACCATCTTAGTTGTGAAAACTAATTGCAGATGACCTCTGAGAAGTGAACAAATAAACAGGTGGATTCTAAATGATTATAAAAATGTTTATGTATAGATTAGTCTGGTAGATAGAATGATCCTTAAAGCTCTGGGAAAAATATCAATGTTGCAGAGATTTTAAGAATCCATTCATGCTGACAATGGTAAAGACTCCATCTTATTGACAGAGAAAACAGCAGACAGTCACAAATTCTCAATAAAAATTAAACAGCAACTGTCAAACTGAAGTAATACTTTAGTTCCAGTTTTCAAATAGTCGACTTGAAAAATTATCCGTATTGGCCTGATAATTTTAGTAAATTAAGATAAAAAGGAAGCGATTTAATTTATATGGTTACCGGTGTATATTCTTTATAAATCACCAATGTTCTCAAAGTTGCTATACTTTCAATAGTCCCTAGCGAGATTCCTGTAGAAAGTATGGTTCTGTGATAACTGACAGTCTTTTAGCCAGCTGAAAAAGAAGTCACAAGGTTCTTTAAGCCATAAACTATCTAAAGCTTCAAGAAAATTCTGGTTTTAAATTCCAGACAGCACTTTTTCGGCTCTTTTAGGACAGCCCCTGCAGATTGCTTTAAGCCTTTTCACCTACTCTTGTGTGAACCACTTTGGGCTGCATGCCATAGCCCTACACTGATCAGAAGAATGAATTAGGCATAGATAATTGCAGTAAGGGGAAGCGGGTGTGGCTCAATCAACAGAGCTCCCCTTTACCATATGGGAGGCCCTGGGTTCGCTTCCCAGGGCCTCCTTGTGAGGGCAGGCCGGCCTGCCCATGCGGCAGGGTGGGCTGATGCAGCAAGACCTCACAGCAGGAAGCGGGTGTGGCTCAATCGATAGAGCCCCCGTTTACCATGTGGGAGGCCCCAGGTTCGCTTCCCGGGGCCTCCTTGTGAGAGCAGGCCGGCCCGCGCGGCGCTGTGGGTGATACAGCAGGACCTCACAGCAAGGGGGAGATAAGCAGACACGGGAAAAACACACAGCGAATGGACACAGCAA
>JAQZBX010036727.1:0-24073 GCA_029593785.1 Cabassous unicinctus
TCTTTCTAGAGTTTTCTGTGTAGTATTCCATTGTTAAAATATTTCTCAATTGTTCATGCCATTTTACATTCTCATCAGCAGTGCATGAGGATTTCAGTTGTTCTACATCCTCACTAACATTAGGAATCATTAAGCATTTTCAATTTAATTACTCTAATTTGTGTATAGTAGAATCATATTCAGATTTTAATTTACGTTTCCTTATTATTAATGATGCTGGACGTTTCTTCACCTTTTTTTACATGGCTTCTGTTAGAGGTTCCCTATTACAAGGCTTACAATGTTTGATTAACAGACTGGAACATAAAGAAAGCAACCCCCATCCAGGAACTGCATGACTGCTTTGGCAAACCATAGCCTATGTGCATGAATGCAACCATCTCCTCACAAGAACAAAGGAACCACATGGCAATGTAGCAGAATGAGATAAGGACCTCCACTTCCTCCTGACCAATGTTTTGTCAGCCCCTTTTGCATTCCTAGAATACCCTACCTCGTAGCCCACTATCCCCTAGCCATACAAGAGAAGGAATTTTCTTTTACCGCCCCTTATTGGCCCCTAGGCTGTACTCAGACCCTAACCCTCTCCCCATGAACTAATGTTTCCCCACCTATTGATGTATTATATAAATACACATCTGCCCCTTCTGGAGAGGGGCTGAAGTCTATTCTTCAGATCACCTCCTTTGGGAGAGCTTCTCAATAAACTTCCTGCCTGCAATCATCAATCTCTGCATCCCAGTGAGTGCCGCTTTTCTCCAACAGTTTCCATATATCTTTAATGAAGTATCTGTTCTGTGGCTTTCTCTTTTTTTAATTACCTTGTTTTATTTCAAAGAATTCTTAATTTTGATATCATCCAATTTATTTCACTTTTATGTATTTATTTTTTATAAGAGGATTATTTTATTTTGTATTTTATATTATTTTATTTATTCCCGCCTTGCTGCTTGTGCTTGCTGTTTCCATCTGCTGTGTGCCTTTCTGTGGCTACCTGTCTCCATCTCTTGCATCATCTTGCTGTACACAGGCCCTGAGCTCACAATGCTGCATGAGAGCTCCTTCACCAGGAGGCCCCAGGGATCGAACCCAGAGCCTCCCATATGGTAAATGGGAGCCCATCCAATTGAGCCACAGCCGCTTCCTTATTTCACTTTTAGATTGTCATTTTGGGATAAGAGCCAATCCAAAATCAGAAAGATTTTGTCCTATGAATTCATCCAGAATTTTTATATTTTATTGCATTTTATTTTAGATTTTATTTTAGATAATGTTTGCTTAATTTTTCTACATAGTGTGAAGTACTTTTGTGCTTTGCTGTTGTCTTTCATCAATAATCATTCCTTCATACAAGGAATCTAAGGTCATTTTTCTGTATTCTACAATTTTTTATTATCATCATACCATTTGCATGAAGATAAACAGCAATGATAGCAGTTTTCTTTTTAAATCTTAGTATTAAATATTAGTATCTTTTCCCATTTTAATTTTATATTACTCTGCCAAGAAAAAGAATTAAAACTCCAGTTATTTGAAGCCTGCACATACTTCCATGATTAGCTGGGGCTATGTAAAATTTGGTGGCTTTTTTCTTGCTTCTGTGTATGCAGATTCAGACCCTAGAGAGATGTGACTATGTTATAAATGTTTTTGAAAAGTGTGCTATAAAAATTGATGGCCTGTTATATGCCAGGTTACAAAGTAAGGATGGGGATAAGGGAGGAATATTTTCTCCCAGAAACAATTTCTAAAGAGTCCCAGTACATTATTTTTTCCCAAAATGGCTTGAGGAGGAGATAAAATTTCAACATGAGATTCAAAGTATTGTCTCTTTGAGGGGATGGTAGTTACCTTGCTGAGGAAGGGATTGCCAAGTAAGAAGACCCATGGCTCCCCAGTTAAGGAAATGCAAATAGAAAGTTTATTGCCCAGTGGATGTCTAAGGTCATTTAATAATGCAGGAATGTCCAATTGGTAGAGCAGCATTTGTTTAACAGATTATCTTTGCTTTATTGAATTTCCTTAGCACCTTTATTGAATAGCAATAGACTATATGTGTGTATCAAAATCAATACATTTCTGAGTTTTCCATTATGGTTTATTCAGTGTTGGATTTTTCTACTTGACTCATATCCAGGATGTTCAAAACTGATAATCATAATGGTACATGGAGTACCACCCACCAGAAACCTAGGGGAAATTCTATAATGAGACTCATTATTTACATATAGCTCATTATCCCATGTCCAGAGGAACTTTACCAGATAATATCTTTAGAAACTCTTTTGGGGGTTTCTTTTTTTCTTTTTTTCAACTGCCTTTGTTTAGATTTATTTTCACTTCAGAGGTGTTTAAAATATGTGATAATTATTTTTTCCTGCTCTATGCTTGACCATCCTGAATTTATTCTCTATCTTATAAGTTTTTGGTAATATTCTATTTCCTATACATGAATATGGTACATTTTTCATAACTAATTAAAATGCTAATATCTTATTTTAAAGTGCAATCCATAATATTCAGAATTCCTTAGTTTTGTCTTAGTCTTTTTCTATGCCAAAATTCCATCCGGTATACTATATTACATTTAGCCATCACATTTCTTTAGGAATTTCTAGATAGCAGCAACTTCTCTGACTTTCCTTACTTTTGATCACCTAGATAGTACTAAAATGGAATAGACAAATCTTTTGAACATTATAACTCAACTGGTATTTTCTGACTGGTTTGCCATGGTTACATTGGGATTATGGAATTTTGGGAGGAAGACCACAAAGGGAAAGTTCCATTTCATCACATTCTATCCTGAGTTTATAATATCAACCTGACTAAGCACTGTTGAAGTTAACCTTGTGCATGTGGCTGAAGTTGTGTTTGCCAATATTCTCTACTCTAAAATTACTCCTTCTCCCTTCCTTTTTCCATACTCTTTGGAAGGAAGTCACTATGTGTATCCTACACTAAAAAGTGGAGAGTTATCCTCTAACTCCTTGAAAGTGTGGTATCTATATAAGTCATTTGGACTTGGTCTATATGAGAGATTTATCTATTCTCCCCATTTATTTGTGTATTTTAGTATGGACTCATGGATATTAATTTAATCACTTTGGATAAAATCCAATACTGTATTATTTAGTTTGTCACACATATTTTTCCAGCCTTGGATTTGAGAACACTTTGAGATAAATTTTATGTCTCTTTGATTTATCTTCATCATTGTGCATATGTGTATGTATTGTGCTTGTTGTTTTGTATATTGGCTTTTAAAAAATTTCTTCCTTACTTTCTGGCACTAAAATTTGCTCCGGTTGATCTTTTCCATCCCTTGACATAGTCCTAGAATGAAGCAAATCTCCTAGGAGTCCTGTTTCTTTTTATTATAGAATGGTATTGGAAACTAAGATCTATATCCTGCATGGACATGTAATTTTTTTCTAGTCAAAAAATGTAATTTAGAGCCAAAGTAACAAGTTCACTTGCAAATTAGGTCCTTTATTTTCCCATAATCTAAGAAGTCAGTAGAAGATTAAGCTTTTTATTAAATCTTATTCATGTTTCTTTTTTAAACCACCATTTTTATCATTTATTTTTAAAACACTTAATTTCTGATTTTCTTCTTTATAATAGCAATTAAAATGTGTGGCAAATAGCATATAGAAAAATTACAAATTGAAGACAATATCTTAATAGTTACCATATATTGAAAATACAGTTTAGTAAAAATTCAGTGACACCACTCTCTTTATATGGTCTTTTTTATTTTCTAATTTCTAAGCCATTTTATTTTATTTTATTTTTTTAAAAGATACTTAGATTACATATATGTTACAAAAAATATAGGGACTCCCATATGCCCTACATTCCACACCTCCCACAACCTCCCACATAAACATCCTTCATTAGTGGGGCACATTAATTGTAATTGATAAACAAATCCTGGGGCTTTGCCATTAAGCATGGTCCATAGTTCACATTGTAGACCACACTCTCTCCCAAACAATTCTGCATGTTATATGATGATATAAAGTGGCCTACTTCTGTCATTGAAATATCACTCAGGACAATTCTCAAGTCACAGAAAATCCCCTCTATTACAACTGCTTTTCATTCTCCCTACTCCCAGAGCCTCCAATGGCCACTGGCTCCACATCAATGTTGCAATTTCTTTCATTGCTTGAATCTCAATATGTCTACAGTGGAATACAAGTAAGTCCACTCTAGTCCACAGCTCTTCCCCACATCCTGAAGAGTCTGGGATGGTAATGTCCACTCCACCTCTAATTGAGAGGGGCCTTATATCCTATGGGGAAGATGGATGGGATTATCCTGCCTGCAGCTGCAGACTCTCTCAATTCCCTGGGAAGGCTGTTGTCCATCATCTCCCCACCAGTTGTCCTGGGTGAGTTCAATGAGCTGTAGAGTAGGAGTTGCTGCTCCACCAAGGCTCTGGGCCCAGTTGGCACATGGACAGCCCAAAAACTCAAGTATATGGACATACACCTACAAACTTCAGCACCAAGTATAGGTTTGAATAGAAGGGACAGAAGAGCCAAGTGCAAGGCAGACATAGTTGAGTCTAACTCTGTCACTTTAAGGAGCACAAACTCAAAATTAGGGCCAATTGGCAAGGCACCAAACTCTGGAGCTATCAGACCTGACAAAGGACCTGGGTTTCTCCAGAGCCCTCAGGAGCCCCACTATTTGCAGTGATATCCAATTTGGAATTCTATGAGATCCTACTGAGATGTGAGTAAGTGTTACCTCTGGGATGACCTCCTGACACATTTTGAAGTCTCTTATTCATACAAACTCATTTGTTTTAAACTTTACCCCCCCCCTTTATTAAGTTTTTTTTCCAGTTGCATTGCCAGTTGGCACTTGGTAGCAATCCCTCGGTGCCAGGGAGGCTCATCCCAGGGAGTCATGTCCCAGGCTGGGAGGAAGGTAATGCATTCATATGCTGAGTTTGGCTTAGAGAGAGGCCACATTTGAGTGACAAGGAGGCTCTCAGAGGCAACCCTTAGGCAATGCATAACAATAGGCTAAGTTTCAATTTCAAGAGCAAAGAGTCATAAGGCTAGTCACCAATATCAAGGGCCCATCAGTGGATCATCCTCCTTGGATGATAATATTCATAGTTACATGCAACAAGAGGTCTTGACACACTGGTTTGTCCTCCCCTATTAGGAACTGCCCTTGTTCTTGAGAGAGTCCTGCCTGTTTATTTCTGAACAAATCCGTCCTCCCAAAGAGGGGAGTCCAACTCCTTCCCGCTCATTATGTGGATCTCCATCCACTAATACAACACATTATGACAGAATGAACACTCACACACACCCTAGAAGCCTGTGCTAGGTGTACCCTGTCCCAAATGCCCCCCTGAACCAACACCCTAAACCAGTGACCCTTCATTGTCATTTCATTTAATGCACAATCAATAATGTTTTGAACTTGTAAGGAAAACATTGTAAGATGAGCAGAGCTCTGCAAGTGCATAATAATAAACACGATAAATTCACTATCTTTCTTTAAATTATGAGGTAAAATTAACCATTTAGAATAAACATATGAAGGAACACTCAATATACTTTTGAGAATGTGTGTACTATACTTAGGCTTTAAATGGTGTATCCTCAGTTACTCTGAAGCTAGTGAATGTTTACCAATTGCAGTTTAATAGTTAACAATATATTTTTTATTGTACTTTCTCATGCAATGAGCTTGACCTTACACTAAAGTGACAACATTAGGATTAGTTCCAATATTATTCAAATATGTTACTAACAAATAACACAAATATGTGTCTATGGAACTTTAGGAAAATTTTCAGCATATGCCTGACACTTAAACTGTACACCATGTCTACAGTGGAGGACAGATGATGCACTCATTTGCCTCTTTTTATATATGCTAGTGAAAGTCAATCACTTAGTGACTCATGGTTTGATTAAATTGGTACATACTTCAAATATGAGAGTATCTGATTATTGTTGGAATAAAATACAATTGTATATAAGGTTGTGGGTTGCTATGTTTTTCAGTTAACAGAGACATTGAATGTCAAGGAACTATTTATTGTATCAAAGAAAAACAAGTGTCATATTACTTCAGATAATTATGGTCCAAGAGTCTTTTCTCTCTACAAATCTCTGCCTCTCAAGCCATATCATATCTAGTATCTAAGCCTGACCCCCCTATGTACTCTAATATAGAATGCACCAGAAGGGCTTACTTTTTTCTATGTTCTGATCTCACTCTGGTAACTTTCCTGATATCAGTCGGACTTGCTTTTCCCTCAGAGATCCTTTCTGGCATTGCTGACCAGGAAATTGATTATCCAACATTTAATCTGTACTCTGGTTATTAAGAAGAATGATCTTTACTCAGTAATAGCTTTTCAATCTTGTGAACATGTATAAATAAATTAGATAAATCTTTAATTCATCTGTTACATATTTCCATTTAGATATCCATCTTCTTCTTGAATGCCTCCAGGGCAAGTGACTTCAGTGTTCCTAGTATATCCAATCTCCTTATTAAAGGTATCTAATGAACAATCATTACTATCCAATAAGAAATCATATCTATGCAATGAACAATTTTGTTATTACAACCCAGTCCAAAACTCATTTACATAAAAGGAAACTATAAATTATAATTATCCTTTCACTTTACAAAGAGATTTTCCAATATGTGTCTACTGTTTTTTTGTTGTTCTCATAATATCAATGAAGATGCAATTTCACCTCTGTATTATTCCTTGAAAAATGCATAACCTGTATCTTACACCACTTTTGCTGTCAAATGGTTCAATAATATTTATAAGAGTTACCAGGGATTGAATCCAGGGCCTTGTACATGTGAAGCAGGAACACAACTTCAGCTACATCCAATCCCCTACATCTATTTGTATAAATGGAAAGAAAGAGAAGAAAGATGAAAGGAAGGGAAAAAGACAGGGAGAGAACAATATGGAGCAAATTGTAGACAATTGGTGAAACTGAGCAAAGGATGGTTGTACTAACTTTACAATGTTTATGTACTAACATAACTTGTACTAAATTTACAATGCTTATGTAAGAATGTAAATTATTTCAAAATACAGAGTCAAAAAATGAGGGCAAATATTTTAGTGTCCTGGCTGTTAAATCAAGTACCATGTAATGGGTTGGCTTAAACAAAAGTAAAGTACTGGTTCCATGTTTTGAGGTTAGGAAAAATCCAGAATCAAGGCATTATCAAGGTGATGCTTTGTCCTAGAAGACTGTGGCATTATTGGCCTGGCTGCCAGGGATCCTTGATTCTTGACTTTTATGTCACATGACAATGCACAAGGTAGGCTCTACTGATTCTTCTTTCCCTTTCAGTTTTCTTTGACTTCAAACTTCTTGCTGGTCCCTCTCACTTTCTCTCTTTGTGAAGTTCTCTATAAGACCTTTAGTAATAGGTTTAAGACTCCTCCTAATTCAACTGCCTCAGAAATTAACTGAAGTAATCTCATCAAAAGTCCTATTTACAAGTATTCAAACACTTAAGAATGGATAAATTTAAGAACAAGATGGCTAAGGTATGCATTGCTCCTTGTCCCAAACTGAAGCTTGGGCTCCAGGAAGAGTCAAGGGAATGTGGAAAGCTGTCATTTGCAGTCATGAAACAATAAGAAAAGAAGTTAAATTTCCGGATAAGTGTAGGTTAACCCCTGGCTATCATGACTTGTGCTAACAAGGGGAATTAGTACTTAGATCCCAAGTAAAGTTTACTGGAAATATAGATATCAAACAAGTCATAAATTCCTAGGGAAATAGAATTGAATTATTAATTCAATTACCAAAGATGACAAGTAAGATAGAAAATGTGGGCTCAAAAGGAAGAGTCACAACAATCCATTAAGAGATCCTGAAAAATGAACAATGAAAGGGAGAGCAGTCAATGATGTTGAGATGGTTTTGGCACTTATGCAATTCTCACTGTTGACAGTATCTATTTCATTTTCATTTCTGTAAATGTGACTAATGTTTCAAGATTCAATTTTTTTTCCAGGAGCTCTTTTGCTCCAGGTTATTAGCTTCTTCTTATACAGCACATCAAATAAAACCATATATACTGTGTTTGCACCCCTCCAGGACTGTAAGTTATTCATGAAATCACTGTACTTTATGTGTCTAATCGCATGTACAAGGTTTGTCACAAAGCTGGCAATGGATAAATTTGTAAAAGTGGCCAAAAATGTTTACACATTATTTTGCAATTCTTACTGGCAATGCACCTGAAGACAATGTATCATTTTCTTATTGATTTTGAGGGTTATTTACGTAATAAAGAATGCCTTTGTCTCTCAAATATGTTCTAAATATATTTCAAAGTCCAGCATTTGTATTTTGCTTTTAAGATATTTTGGAGAATAAATGTAATTGGTAGAAAGCAATTTCTCTATATTTTGGATAACAGTTGAATCTCAAGAAAGGTTAGTCCCTTTTTATTTTGCTCTTCTCTCCCTTGAAGTCACAGTATAACATATATGATGCATTCTTCAAGATGCAAACTATTGAAAAACACCAGAAATGACATATAGCTTTACAGGAGCTTATTTTCTATATACTAAAAGCTTAAATAGAGAACTGAAATGCATAAAGATATCCTCATTCGTAATAAGTCAATGCATTTTATTTTCATTAAATGTAGTCTCATTACCCTCTTGTATCTTAAGTAACTCTATTAAGGTATTTGGAGAAAAACTGGAAATGCAGAGGAATTGAACTTTAAACAATATATCATAATTTACAAAAGTATTGATTAATAACATAAGCTGAATTTATAACTAAAAGAACTAGGAAATTATGGGAGGGGAGGCAAAATTAAGAGACAAGACACTATTTTTCACTCACTATTTCCCAGAAATTTTCTGAGGCATATAGTTTTGAGTTTCTTTGAAGGTTTGTTTCTTTGTGACTGATGAGGGTGTTTCTCACTGACAAAAATAGTCTCAAATATTAATCCAAACATTCTGTGCAGATTCAAGTAACATGAAAATATAATGAGATAAATTGCATTTAAGGAATCATATTTTGGGGCAAATTATATCTAGTATTGAAAATGATACTTTTTATTCTCACATCCTGATAGTTAAACAGTATCAATAGATAGAATTGATCCCATTGTGTCCTGAACAAAAATATTACCAGAGAGGTAAATGATTCTATAAGCTAGTAAGTGGCAAAGCCCAGTGAGAGGAGAGATTTTGCACTCAAAGTCTAAAGTTCATTTTATTAAATTGTGTTTTCTCCTTGTAGATGATTCCTGGTTGTGTTTTCTCATATGCACTGAAGCCATGCAACAGAATAATAGAGTTATTGTGCCCATGTAAGTAGGACTAACACCTGATCCTACACAGCAGAGAATGATTAAAATCTTTTACATTTTCTACTTGAGGACCATGCTGTGTAAATTTCTAATTATTGTGATCATGAGTTTCATTCATATTTTTGAAACCTCCATATATTTCTTCCTAAGGTAGCTTTGGAATACACACAATTATTTCTCAAATATGATAGCTCAAATTCTACTTTTTGAACTACTATTCAATAAATGCAATATCCAATAATGATTATGTAAACCAAGTATTTGCACAATGTGGCAGTTTGAGATTATCTATCAATCCCAAAAAGAGAAAGATTATGTTTGTAAACTAATCTATTCCTCTGGGTGTGATATCTTTTGAATGCATTAGATTAACCTGAGATATCTTTGATCAAATTACTTGTTAAGATTAGGGCTTGCTTCAACCATGTCAGTAAGGCATAACTCAGTTTGAGTTCCCACTCCCTTGGTGGGCTTATATAAAGAGACACTCACTCAGGGCAACACACACAAGAGGAGAGAACTTGGTCATTTTTGTCTTGCCATGTTACAAAAAGGAAAAGGCTCAAAAAGCTAAAACACCAGGAAGAGAGATGAGCCATTTGCCTGATACTTTACAGCCAAAGAAAACAGAGCAGCTGAGCAGCTGAGAAGGCCCAAAAGACCAGGCAGAGATCACCCTCCATTTTTCTTCATCACATGGCAACAGACTTTGGTGAGAAAGCAGCCTTGAGTAGGACACTTTAGGGCCCTGTAACTGAAAGATTTTATCCTAAATAAATCTCCTTTATAGAAGCCAAAGATTTCTGGTACTTTGCGCCAGTACCCCTTTATCTGACTAATGCAGAATTTGTTAGTGAGAGTGGGTTCCTGCTTTTTTCATTACTAGAAATGCTAGAATGGTTTTATTAATTGGTAAGGGGTATTTCTTAGAGGAATTGTGAGAAGCTTGATTGCAAAGGCCTAGATTGCTTTGAAGAGACAGTTAGTAGGAATATGGAGACTAAAGTTATTTCTGATAAGACCTTAGAAGGAAATGATGAAATTACTATTGCAAACTGGAAGGAAGGTATTCCATGTTTTAAATTTGCAGAGAACTTAGCAAGATTAACTCCTGCTGTTATATGGAAGACCAAATTTGAAAATGGCAATGCTGGGCAGTTAGCTGAAGAGCTTACCAAAGCAAACTTGGAGAATTCAGCTTGGCTTCTACTTGCACCTTACAGAAAAATGCTAGATGAGAGAGATAAGCTGAGAACTGAATTGTTGGGCACAATGAAACCAGAAAATGATACTGGAAATCCCAGGCCTCTGGAAATCAAGCCCCCAGATGATAGTGCCCCATTTGGAAAATAACTTAACTTGAAAATTGTGAGTCAGGATTGAAAATTCAGTTACTTATGAAAGACTTGTGGAAAGACTTACTGTCTGATGGCTTGGATCCCTGCTTCTCACATGGTAAACCAATTAGCTTTTTGTGAGCTCTTTATGAACAAAAATATTGTCAGCCTGTACTAAAAGGGACTAGGAGGGGTGAGAGAGAAGGGAAAATGTCTTCAAGTGGAAATCCATGGAAGCTGAGGTCTGGAGCTAAGACATCTCTTTGGGCCAAGAGAGGGACACCACCCACATGTATGGAGAGGGTGAGTTTGCCATGGTGTTTGAAGAGGGTGGATGTTTCATCCTGTTGTCCAGGGAGAGTTTTGCTGCCCCAGGCTACAGAGAGGGTGGAGCACCTTCCCCAAGGGTTGGGGAGAGTGAAGTCACCACCCTAGTGCTCTGAGAGTGGTGGGCCTGTTCCCATAGATTTGGGAAGGCCTGGTCAAAACCTTACTGTTCTGAGGAGGTCAGAATTGTATGTCAGAGATTAGGGAGACTGTTGCCACTACCTCAATGTACTGAGAGGGTTGAGACTCCAATGCAGGTTTTTGGGGAATAGTGGCCATCATCCCAATGTTCATGGAGGGTGAGGTTTGGAGCTCAGTCACCACCCAGATGTTTGATGTGGGTGGAACCAAGAAAAAGGTCAATGGGAAAGTCTGTGGAAAGGGTGGGCCCTCATGAGGCCCCAGGGAGAAGAAACCATCATCTTTATAATGACTGCACAACTTTGAAATCTAATAGAGTATGCCCTGCAGTTTTTTTGGAACTGTTTGGGGCCAGTGACACATGTAACCCCCCCCGACAAATTCTCCTTGTGGTAATACAAATGTTTATCTTATGTCTGTCCCTTTGAATATTGGAAGCAGATAAATTGTATTGTAAGTTTCACAGTTCTAAATTCAGGGGGGACTTTTCTCCAAGGCAAACTGTATTTCTGTAACTGTAATATGATTTTGGACTTAGCATTTAAATGAAAGAATTTAATGTTCTTTTTTTAATATTGAAATGTGTTTCTGAGATTCAGAGGGTAGAGTGTGGCAGTTTGATATTATTTATGAATTCCAAAAAGAGATATTTGCTTATGCTTGTAAACTGCTCTGTTCCTCTGGGTTTGATACCCTTTTACTGTATTAAATTCAAAGGTTACATTTACTTGATTACATTAAGATTAGGGCTTTGATTTGGCAACTTCAGTAGGGCATTGAGTCACCACCCCCTTGGTGGGTGATAGAAATGGACACTTATACAGAATAAGATACACAGAGGAATAGAGAGAGCTCCATAGACATGCCAAAGGAGAGAGCCTTGATCCTGTGGCCCCAGGGAAAGAGCTGGGCATTTTGCCTGATAGTTTACAACTGACCTTGTAAAGAGACCAGAGCAGCTCAGCCTGGAAATAAATAAGCCCTTCAGCTTACAGCTGAGATGGGGAGAATCTAGACCCATGGAGTCTTAAGACGAAGAGGAAGACTGAATCCTCACAAACATCACCTGCCATCTGGCTTCAACATGTGGCAACAGAGTTTGGTGGGGAAGTAACTCAGTTGGACTCTTTAAGGCCTTGTAACTGTAAGTGAAATAAATACCCTTTATGAATGTCAATAGATTTCTGATAATTTGCATCAACATCTTTTTTTTGCTGACTAATATACCTCTGAATGTATTATATTCACTTGAGATATCTTTAATTTAATTACCTGTGAGGATTAGGGTATTGATTTGACCATGTCAGTAAGGCATAACTCAGAATGAATCCCCACCACCTTGGTGGGCTGATATAAATAGACACTCACTCAAGGTGACACACAGAAGAGGAGAGAACTTGGTCATTTCAGTTCTGCTATGTGACAGAAAAGAGAAGGCTCAAACAGCAAAAGCCTCAGGAAGAGAGATGACCCATTTGCCTGATAGTTTGCAGTCAAAGAGAACAGAGCACACCAGCAGAGGAGAAGGTATGAAAGACTAGGCAGAGATTGCCCTCCATCTTGCTTGAACACATGGCAACAGGCTTTGGTGAGAAAGCAGCCTTGAGTTGGACTCTTCAGTTCCTTGTAACTGTAAACTTTTAACCTAAATAAATACACTTTATAAAAGCCAACAGATTTCAGGTAATTTGCATCACCACCTCATTGGCTGACTAATACATACACCATGCATTTAGTGATATTGAGATCTTGTTTCTCCTTCTCATGGCTACTGATCTCTGTGTAACAATCCTTGAGTCCTTATTTTAAATAGCAACCATGAGTATGCAAAAATCTTGTTAGTATTTTTGATTTCGATAGAGAAACTTTTGTATTCTGCAGCCTAATTTGATAGGTCATTAGTGCTGTGATATTCAGCCTTTGCTTTAACTTTCCTGCATGGATACTTATATGATCAACCTAATTCCAGTGTCTGTAATGGGGCCATTTACCCAAGCAGTTTCATTATTCTGATGACCTCATAAGTTATCATCTTGCATTCACTGTAAAACTACATGAACTCTTAAAAGCAAAGAAATTTCTCCAGCTAAGTGAGATATGACAAAAGAAGTCAGAGAGATGTGATGCGTGAAAATGACTTCAAACACTGTTACTGGTTTGAAGATGGAGAAGCTAACAAGCTGAAGAATGCAAGTGGTCTTAGGGAGGTGAGAGAGACTCCTGGCTGACAGTTTACAATGAAACAAGGATCTCAGCACTATACTCACAAGGTAGTGATCTCTGTCAACAATCTAAATGATCCTGGCAGTGTATTCTCCTCCAAAGACTCCAGATAAGAACCCAGGAAGGTCAACAACTTGATGTTCACCTTTTGAGGATGAAAGCAGAGACTAGCACAGCTCACCCAAAACATCACACTCCTTAACTCCCTCCAATATACTCACCACTCATTCTTTTATATTTACTGTATGTGGTATGATCAGGGAATGAGAAATATTAGTGGTATGATTATAAAATCATTCTGAATGGAGTCTCTTTTTTATCCAGAAGAAGGAGGTAGCTATCACCAGTTGCTGATATCATCTTAAACTAGAATGTGGAGTAATTAGGGTTTTTTGTTTATAGCAGATGGCCTTTGAAATAACACCAGGACAATGGGGAAGAAAAAGTCCTACTTGATATCCTAATATGTATGCATAAGCACATAGTAAAGAATTGCAGTTGAGTGTGGCAGGGTTTTATTTCATAAGCCCACTCTCCAAGCACTTCTCTTATGTTATGAAAATGTTATTAACATGCCATCCATAACATTTTCATGAGAATGGAAGATAAGGCAATTATTTTAAATAACAATGATTATTGTATTGGTTCTATAAAAATTTGAAGGTGAAGGGCAACATGGTAAACCATTTTTGGGTTAGAAAAATATTTCTACTCTTCAGAAAAGAGAAGACATCTCTTCATATATGTAGCAGTTTGTCATTATTTATGAATTCCAAAAGTGGATATTGGATTATGCTTGCAAACTGGTCTGTTCCTCTAAGCATGATTAAGTTATGATTAGGGCTTTGATTGGGCCATGTCAGTAGGATGTTGAGTCCCTACCTTGGTGGGTGGGGACTCAGAGATAAAACTACATGGTGGAGCAGAGGGGTTAGATGGAATTTTGATTTTGGAGTTCTGATGCTGTGTTTTAATGCTGGAGCCTGGGGAAGTAAGCACACAGAAGAGCTTGGTCATGAGGAAGGAGAGAAGGCCCCTGGAAAGGAGACAAGCCATTTGCCTGAGAGTCTAAAGCTGGTCATTTGGAGGAAAGCAAAGCATGAGCCCAGAAAGAGACAAGCCCCGGGAAGAGAGGAACCCAGGATGCCTGAACCCTGGCAGACATCGGCAGATATCTTGTTCCAACACATGGCCATAGACTTTGAGGCAGGAAGTAACCTATGCTTTATGGCCTGGGAACTGTAAGCTTCTACCCCAAATAAATACCCTTTATAAAAACCAAATGATTTCTGGTATTTTGCATCAGCACCCCTTTGGCTGACTAATACAACATAAAAGGTAAATTTTGAGGAGTGAACTGCTTCATTATCTCATCTATCTTTCCTTTCAACTTTCTTAAATGCCCTCTTATCTCTTTTGTTTGCCTTTCCTGTTATTAATTGAATTTCTCCTTTGAAAAGAATGTAGGGAGACAAGGGACTAAAAAATTGCAAAATGGATATAGCAGTTTGGTATTATTTATGAATTCCAAAAATAGATATTGGATTATGTTTGTAAACTGGTGTGTCAGAAGTTTCATTTTTACTTGATTAAATTATGATTAGGGCTTTGATTGGGCCACATCAGTAAGATGTTGAGTCCCTGGCCCCTTGGTGGGTGGGAACTCACAGAGAAAATGACAAGGCACAGGGGTTAGGTAGAGTTTTGAGCTGAAGCCTGGGACATGAACACACAGGAGAAGAACATGACAGAAGCCCCAGGGACAGAGACAAAGCCATTCACCTGTAGTCTATGGATGCCCTTTTAGAGAGAGCACAGCAGCTGAGCCTAAAGAGAAATGGAGCCCCAGAAGAGAGGGACCCAAGAAGACTGAATTCTTGGCAGACATCAGCAGCTATCCTGCCCCAACACATGGCAATAGACTTTGGTGAGGGAAGTAACTTATGCCTTATGGTCTGGTAACTGTAAGCTTCTACCCCAAATAAATACCTTTTATAAAAGCCAAAAGATTTCAAGTATTTTCCATCAGCACCACTTTGGCTGACTAATACAATGAATGGGTAAGAGATGGAAGAATAGAAATACAGCAAGATAATCTGAAAGATGTTATTTAAGAGTTTGCATCCTGTAATAGATTCAACACAAAATTGTATTACTGGTTATTTCTATTATTTTAAACTTTGCATTTGACCATCTTTTCAGTAAATAATTCTGTTATTGAGATCTTAACAGGAAAAGGGAGGGAGAAGGGAACACATTTCTTGAGGAATTAAAAGGAGGCAAGTCTCTCTCAGTCAGAGACAGGGTGGGCATCACCATTCCAACATCCTCAAGGTTGAGGAATGAACAAACATAAGGGTGGAAAACAACTATGAATTGCAGTAGACTTATGATTATTCTAACAATGGAATAACTTGTGTCACTGATATAAAGTCAGTGGCCACCAGAGTTTCTGAGCGGAGGGAGAGGGAAAAATAGGTATAACATGGAGACATTTTTGCAACATTGGATTTGTCCTGTATGATGTTGCAATGAGAGATACACCATTATACATTTTTTCACAACCTATAAAATTGTGCTGGGCAAAGTGTAAACTATGATGTAAAGTATAGCTCTTGGCAAGTACAGTGCTTCAATATGTGCTCATCAATTGTTAACAAATGTACTACACTAATGAAAATTGTTGTTAATGGGGGAAGTGTGGGAGGAGGAGTAAGGTGGGGTATATGGGAGACCACTATATTTTTGATGTAACATCTATTTAATTTAAAGCTTCTTTAAAAACAAAAATTAGAAAACTTTAAAAGGATAACCACACACAAAAAAAGCAAAATCCCCAGTGGTTTCTCTCTGTAAGAATGTTCCAATGAGGAATTCTCTTGGTGAATCTTGAACAAGAAATTGTATTTCCCTTATTGTCCCACACCTGGGGTGTGCTACATTCAAAGATATTGTCAGTATTCAATATAATAATTATAAATAAACTCTATTTATTCCTGAAAAAGACACAAGAAAATGTCTTTTCTTTACCAGTGACTGAAATGAAAAGTTTGAGTTAACGACAGCTATCAGTCTACATCATTGGATTACAAATCTAGATCCTGCATATTCTTGGTTAGCACCTACTTGCTAAAACTGAAGTGTGTTCAGATGAAGGGTGGAGTTGGTGGCCATAAGTTCACATGACTTAAACTTCTCAGAGTTCTTACAGTCCTTCAGCTTTTTTCTGGCTCCTTAGATTTTTTCTCCCCTTTGTGTTTTATCTCTCCATTGACTGGTAGAGGTCAATTTAAATGGAACATGAGGCTAGAAGTCATGTTCTAGTTCACAAGGAGTATGACACAAGCCCCAAGCTTCTGGGGTACAATGTGTGTGTCAAGCATTACAATCAATCAGGGGATCCTGATATGTCCTGCTTCTAATAAACACTCCGAAATATCTGTCTTCACAAATATGAGAAAATTGTTTCCTTTTGAGGCAGTGTTAGGTTTTCATTTTCAAACTAGCTTGGTAATGAAGCCCTTTAATAAAGGCTGTGAAACCAACAAATTAGAACATCATGATTATTTTGAAGAGTTTATCCGTGAGAGGATATGGAGAGATTTGCTTGCAAAAGCCTCATATCTTGAACTTCCAAATTATCTGATTCTATGGGCTAGAAGAATCAGTTCCCTATCCTTGCTCCAAAAGAATAGAATCCCCATGACTGGAGATCACACAGTGACTTCACCTCAAAAGACTCCCAAAATCAAATAACAACTCCCGTAAATCAATAAACAAGGTCTAATCTCAGCTTAACATAAGTAAAGCTCCTAATTTGAGAAGTAATTGTCTGCAAACCAAATGCACTTGTAGGACTTGACATTTTTGTGGAGTAGATCTTGAGGTTTTAAGACTTGGGTTATGGACAAAATTTAATTCTGGAAATTGGAGGATATATTCAATAGAGACTTGGGATTGAATATCTTCATAAGTATACACACAGCTATCCCCTTGCCTCTTTTTCAGGAATAAATAGAGTTTAATTATAGTTATTATATGGAATACTGATAATATCTTTTAACGTAACACACACACAGCTCAGACATGATATTGGGCTTTTGCAAATGACTTGAAGATGTGTGAACTTCCTGGGAGTAAGGACAGTTTGATAAAGGGATCATTTGTAAGAAGAACTATGCACTGGGGGAATGGGATTACTCAGACATTTTTATGACTGTTGGATATAACTTCTGACCTGTCGCTGATACAAGAGAACCCAAAACACTATCATAATCCTGCAGTTAGTGTGGACGCTCTTGAAAACAATGCTATGAATTGAGTTTTAGTTCAACACTCCCAGAGTAGGATTAGTGCAGCTATTTATCTATCCTGTGGTTATTTCCCCATTATTTGAACATTTATTTGGAATGGATATACTTAATACTGGGAGGAATCTGTCTATTGATTCTTCTGGAAAAAACTTATATCACAGACAAGACAGAAAACCTGAAGAAAAGTTGTATTTTATAAGGAATCCCAGAGACAATAGCACTCATATATTTAAAAGAATTAAGGTCCCCATAATATCACAATTGAATTAATTGTCTAGCCCATCCAACAAAGAGATGACCTGTAGCATATGACTATGGACTACTATACTATCACACAGTTGGTAGCCCCAATAGCAACTGCATTGCCAGGAATATTAACTTTATTAGAGTATCAGAGTCTCTAGCACTTGATTTGTAGCACTTATCTTTTAAATGAATTTTTCTCCAGCCCTATGAAAAGACAAAACAAAATAAGTTCACCTTTACATGGCAAAAGAAAACAGCATTTTGCACTGGGACCCAGTTTTCTACTGTCATTTATTTATTTTTTTCATATTAGAATCCCAGGGCATTTAATCTACTGAACACCATCAAAATATCAGAATGGCCCACTATATTGATACAATCACCCATAATAGACTGATGAGCAAGAAATTAAAAAATATTCCATGTATCACAGCGTAATTTATTTAAAATGATCAGAACAACTTTGCAACTCCTCCCATTAAGTGGTGGAGTTATCTCCCCATTCTTTTTTCTGATGGTAATCCTATGATATTTTGATGAGCAGAATAGAATAAACTCATGTGTCTACTACCTGAGGATTGGGCTTGAAGGATCTTGAAGCTTTATTGGGAAGCAAGCACTGCAGTGATACAACTACAGTATGATAGAGACCAATTTAGGATCCTGTAAAATTAAAGACCATATGAAAGAGAACTGAGGTAACTGAGCCAAATGCCTCATTTATGAGTGAGGCCATTTGGGACTGTACACTCCATTTGAATGGTCAGAGTGCTACCAGATAAGACCAGTAGAAGAAACACTCAACTGAATCTAGCACAAGTTGCAAAATCATAAGAAAATTTCAGCCTTAAGGAATGCTTTTTTAAACTTTCTAACCCACTTTAAATCTTATTAGGAGACTAGAAGTAGCACTGCCTTGAAGAATTTGACATGTATCTCTTCTCACCCCACTCTTATGGAAAAAGCAGGATATCTCACTTTCCAGCAAGACTCTATATCAAATTAGAATATACATATTTTACACTTATGACATGGCAAGTCACTTTTTTTTTCCATCCTTCAGACTATTTTTCTCATCTGATAAACTTCCTTTGCTCATATCTCTACCTGTCATGTATAAGATAAGAACATAAATATTCAATTATTTACTAAAAGTATCCAGCATTTTTTTTCAAAACATATTTTAGAAACATCTCCTTGACACTTAAAGTTCATTTTGTAATGTGGGGTAAAAGAAGGTAGATGGAATTTGCCACCCAATCAACCACCTATCTAACTAACTATCTTAGTCAGGGATGTCTATAGAAATAGAACTGACAGGAAGTACATATATACAGTAATTGGATCACTTGACTATGGGGATGGGTAAGTCCAAATTCCATAGGGAAGGCTGAAAGCTGGGAAATCTGATGAAGGTTTTTGATGAACTCCCCAGGAGCACCTGACTGGCTGAAGTAGAGATGAAAATTCTCCCTTCTGACTGCTGAAGGCATCACTTCTGTTTTTAAGGCCTTCAACTGATTGTACGAACTTCTCTCACTATCAAAAACAGTTTCCTCAGTTTGTTGTAGATATAATGAACCATGGAAGCAAGCAATTTACTGATGATTAAATCCACAATGTCCTCACAGTACCAATTATGCAGCATTTACTTGAATAAATAACTGGACATTATAACCTAGCCAAGTTGACAAATGTACTTAGCTATTACAGTCTACCCCTTGTGAACTTGATATCTAGACATATCTACTTAAACCATACCTAATCTCTAAATAAAAATAACAACATTCATATTTTCTTCTAACACTGGACATGCACTAACTTTCCCCAAGATAAGGTGCAAATCCTTGAGCAATATTCACTATTAAGCTTGATATTCTGTAACTTAAATAGTGTGGCATGAGGTTAATACAAGTTCTCTTATATGATAAGGGAATAAGATAGAGAAGAAAACTAATATATTTTCTTTATTTATATATGCAAAAATACTCAGAACAAGTAAGAAATATTCATAATCATTAGAGTTTTCATATATTTAAATGGTCACATGGTTGTAGCTCATATTTACAACTATCTTCTTCCACCACCCATTCCATATGCCCTTTACTATCAGCAAGCACCTCGGCTTGCCATGGTTCTTTGCCTGTTGGGGTGACTGAAACCTTTATTGCTGAAGTTTCTGGGCCATTAGTAACCCTGCCTGGATAGGGTTGTTTCAGTTTTCCATTGACTTTAATTAGAGGGAAGAGTTGTACTAAAAGATGCCTGAGGGGATCTCTTGCATTCCAGGGAAACTCTTCTTTACCTCTATTGTATAGTTGCACTCCTATTTCCCCTTTATAATCACAACCAATCACCCCATCCAGTATAGTAATCTCCTTCTTTGCCTGTGTATTCAGAGGCATGAGGAACCCAAAGTGGCTGGGTGGCAGTCTTAACTTGCAGCTCCATAGAATCATTGTTGTGCCTGTTGTTAGAAGCTACCCTATTTTGGAAATAAGGCTTTAGACCAGTATAGCTTAAGATTCAGGGACAGGAATCCAAAATTATCCTAGTGGAATGTGAGGGTTAGTTATGAGTGGTGCCATTATCATTTTCACCTCTTGTATCTTGTACCTGTGAACACTGCTATGGGAGAAACAGCATCATAGGGTGAATGCTGATTTTGAGGCTATACAGCCTCATGGGGAACATTGATCCCGCCCTGCAAAGTTTTGCCACATAGTTGGTGCCATAATTGAGTCTTCAAAAGCCTTTCCACCTTGTTAGTATATTCAAACAATCTAGATACCTCAGGGTGATGGAGACATGGTAAGGCCAGTGAATTCTCTGAGCATGTGTGCATCCTTATACTTCATTTGCCATTAAGTGTATTTCTTGATCAGAATCAATGGTGTGGGAGTACCATGATAGTGGATGAGGCTTTCTTTGAGTACACAGTTGGCAATTTCGGCAGAAGCATGGCATATAGGAAAAAAAAATCCATATTAGGAGTATATTTATTTTCCAGTTAAAACAAAATTCTGTCATTTCTATGATAGCAGGAGTCCAATATAATCAACCTGCTACTGGGAATGAGGCCGGTCACCTCAAGAATGATGTTATATTGAAGTCTAAGTATTGGTCCCTGTTGCTGGCCGTTTGGGCATTTAGCAGTGGCTAAACATGTCAGCTTTAGTGAGCTGAAGTCCATGTTGCCATGTTGCTGAACCTATGCATAACCTCCATCCCTACCACCATAACCATATTGTTCATAAGTTCATTGGGTAATGGCAGGAGTGGCTATGAAAAGAGGCCAACTGGTATTCACAGAACAGGTCATCTTATCTACATAATTATTAAAATCTTTTGCCGCTGCAGTTAACATCTGATGAGCATTCATTTGGAACACAAATATCTGAATGCTTTTTGCTCACTGAGAAAGGTTTATGCACATATTTCCTTCCCAGACATCTTTGTTACCAATTTCTAATTACATACCTTCCAGGTCCCTGACCATCCAAATACACCAATTAAATATAAAAGCACCTCCATCCATTTCTCCTTCCATGCAAAATTATCAATCAGGTGCACTGCTTGAAGTTATGCCCATGGAGAGAATTTCCTTTCACTGCTGTCCAAGAAAGGAGCTGTAATGCAGCAGTTGTCCACATTCAGATGATACCTATATATCATTGCAGAACAATCTGTAAACGGGCCTAAGATTTCTCTTACTCAATCAACTGAGTGTAAGTTACTCCTCAAGATTTAATAGCTGTGGTATTGGAAAGAGAAGGTAATGTGGCAGGAGTGTGGGCCATGGGCATTTGGGCCACTTCCTAATTAAATTTACTTGTACATTCAGGGCCTAGTTGAACCCTTTCTCATATTTACCACTTCCATTTTATGATTGAGCACTGCTATGCATGTCTAAATTTACTTGTCAGGTCAGATAACACCCAGTTCCAGATAGGTAGCTAATGTCTCATATTAAATTGTTGACCTATAGTTAGGAATTGAAATCTCTGCTAAGGTCCAGTAGAAGACCAAAAACTGTTTCTCAAATGGATAGTAGTTATCTGCATAGGATGGCAGGACTTTGCTTCAAAATTCTAATTGTTTGCACTTGATTCTCCTATAGGGGCCAGGGTGGCACACCCAAATGAAGCATACATTGTGTCCAAAATCCAAAGAGGCCACCTAGGCATTGTGCCTTTTTTTTTGTTTATAAGAGTTGTCAGATGAAATAGCTTGTCCTTCACCTTAGAAAGGATCTACTACTGGACACCTAGAAATTTCACTGAAGAAAAAGGGTCCTGAATTTTTTTAATTTATCCCTCACTCTCTGATACGCAAATGTCTTATCAATAAGTGTAGAGTAGTTGCTACTACTTGCTCAATAAGTCTGATCAACATATCATCATCAATATAATGGGTCAATGTTAGAGGGAAGATGAGCAAGGTCCATGCAGACTGAATTATGAACTAGGGCAAGAGTGTTAACATGTAGCACTGTGAAGGTGTATTTCTGCCTTTGCCAGCTGAAAGCAAACAGCAATTGAGAAAAAAGCATTTGCAAGATTGATAATCACTACAAGTTTCCAAGGCATGTGTTGATTTTCACAAGCAATGATACCACATCTGGAACAACAGTTGCAGTTGGAGTTATTACCTGGTTAAGTTTTTGATAATCCACTGTCATCCTCCAATATCCATCTGTTTTCTACATAGGACAAATAGAAAAGTTGAATGGAGATTTGATGGGAATCACCACCCCTGCATCTTTCAAGTTCTTAATTGTGGCTCTGATCTCTGCAATCCCTCCAAGTAGCCTATATTGCATTTCATTTACTATTTTTCTAGGTAGAGGGAGGTATAGTAGCTTCTACTTGACCTTTCCTACCATAGTAACCCTGACTCCACAAATCAGGGAACCAATGTGAGAGTCTGTCAGTTGCTGAATATGTCTTTTACAATTATGCATTCTGGAACTTGTGAAATAACCACAGAAAGTGTTTGGGGGCCCACTGGACCTACTGTGAGATGGACCTGACCTTAAACCCCATTGATCACCTGACATCTATAAGCCTACTCTGATCAGTGAACCACACTGACATTTTAGAACTCCTAAAATAAATGTCACTTCTAAGTCAGTGTCTAATAATTCCCAAAAATCTGATCATTTCCTGTTCACCAATGCACAGTTACACTTGTAAACATCCATAGTTCTCTTTGAAGAAGGCTGTGGAGAAGATTAACAATATAAATTTATGGCAGTGTAGCAAGATCCTTCCCCAAGGGATTGCAGGCTTCTGTTCATTCAAGGGGCTCTGAGTCTGTAAACTGCCCCAAGTCTTAGAATTCATTAAAGGACCATGACTCTTTGTTTCTATAATTCAAGTTAGACATTTGCTCATGTGACTTATAACTCTTCTGCTTGTACAGATCAAGTAATAATTTAATAAACTCCCTTTCTATTTTACTTCTAGTTACCCTTCTCTAGGTCTCTGTGAGTTAAACTATTTTGATAACTGCTTTGAGCCTGCTTTGCATTGAAGTAGCCATGCCTACCTTGTCTTTGGAGATTAAGTGCTGTCACTTGGCTTCTTACAACCCAGGATCTGATCATTCCTGTTGTGTTTAAGGATCCCAGTTCAGTAACAGCAGTTTCCATAGTCATGTATTAGGGCAGTTCTGGCATTTCTATATTAAGCAATGTAGGCCATCTTTGGGTCCATGCTTCAGCCAACAACCAGAAAAAAATCTGTTAGAGCCCTTTCTAACCACTTGGTCTACAATATTGAATCCAGAATATCTGCTTAGTGAACACATATCCATAAATTCATCCTGATTAAACTATATGTTCCTTTCACCATTATTCCAAACCCTTAATATCCATTCCCATAGATATTCCCCTCATTTCTGTCAATATAAATTAGAAAAATCATGCAGTTATTTTGGAGTATAGTACACCTCCTAATGGTTCACACTTTGTATCATACTTTCAGTCTATTTATAGATCTAGAATAAGGGTGGTGGTGTATCATGAGAAGAATTAAAAGTGTCTTGCAATCCAACTCCTTTTGGGTCATTCCATTGCAGTTTCATCTGGTGAAAAAGGATTAATTTATTCAGGCAAAGGGGTGA
>JAQZBX010036728.1:0-24073 GCA_029593785.1 Cabassous unicinctus
TAGCAAGATTAACTCATGATGTTATACAGAAGGCAGAATTTGAAAACAGCAGGCTGGGGCATTTAGATGAAGAACTTTGCAAAGTAAACTCAGAGAATGTGGCTTGGTTTCTCCTCGCAACTTATAGCACAATGCTAGGTGAGAGAGATAAGCTGAGGACTGAACTGTTGGGCACAAAGGAGCCAGAAACTGATTCTGGATATTCCAAGCCTCAGGAAATCAAGCTTCCTGATGACAGTGTTCCATTTGAGGACTTAACTAAATTTGAAACTTGTAAATCAGGGTTGAAGGTGCAGTTATCTACGAATACTTGTGGAAGCTCTTACTGTCTGATGGCTTGGACTTCTGCTTCTTGCATCCCAAACCAACAAGTTTTTTGAGAGAGATGTATGAACAAAAACACTGTCAACTTGGACTAAAAGGGACATGGAAGGGAGAGATTAATGGGGAAATGACTTGAAGAAGAAAACCATGGAAGCTGAGATCTGTAATTAAGACAGCTCTTTGGGCCAAGAAAGGAACACCACCCATGTGTTCAGAGATGGTGATTTTTCCTGGCATTTGAAGAGGGTGGATTTTCCCACCTGATGTTCAGGGAAAGTTTTGCCTCCCCAGGGTACAGAGAGGATGGAGTACATTCCCCACGGATTAGGGATGTTGAAGTCAAAGACCCATAGTTCTAGGAGGGGCGGGCCTGTCCCCCATGGATTAAGGAATGCCAGGTCACCAACTCTTTGCTTTGAGAGGGTTGGGCCTGTATGCCAAATATTAAGCAGGGTGTTGTCTTCACTTCTCTATACTAGGGGGTTTAAGACCCTAACACAAAGATTAGGTAAAGTGTGGCCATCACTCCAACATGCTTGGATGTTGAAGTCTGGAGCTTGGTCACCACCCAGATGCTTGATGAGGGTGGAGCCAAGAAAATGGACATTTGGAAAGGGTGGGTCCCCATGTGTTCCCAGGCAGAAGAAACCATCACCTTAAGAATGACTTATAGACATTGACATCTAAATGAAGTATGCCATGCAGGTTTACAGAATAAAAGGAGACCCATGACTCATGCTTCCCTCCCAGTTTCTCCTTACTGTAAAGCAATTGTTTATCCTTTGTCTCTCTATTTGTATATTGAAAGGAGATAACTGGTTTTGTAAGTTTCAGAGGTCTACAGCCAGATGGGATTTTGCCTCAAGACATACTGTATTTCCTTTAACTGATTGTTATTTTATTCTGTATTTAGCATTGCACTGATTTAAGGATTTTTTTGAATATTGTAATGTCTTTTTGCAATTCAGAGGGTGGATATAGCAGTTTGATATTGTATATGAATTTCAAAGATAGATATTGGATTATGTTTGTGAATTGGTCTGTTCCTCTGGGCATATTAGATTGGAATGTATACAGAGGTCTCACTTTTGCTTGATTAAATAATGATCAAGGCTTTGATTAGGCCATGTCAGTAGGGCATTGTACCCACTCCCTTAGTAGACAGGGACTCACATAAAAATCAACCTGGCAGAAGAGGATGTTAGAATTTTGATGCTGGAGTTTTGATCCTGGACCACGGTAAGTAAATACACAGAGAAGCAGATATGTGAGGAAAAAGAGAAGGCTTCTTTAATCATGGCAGAAGCCCTGGAAAGAGATATAAGTCATTCACCTGATAATTTAAACGTGGCCTTGTGGAGAGAGCAGAGCAGCTGAGCCTGGAGAGAAATGAGCCCTGGAAAGAGATAAGACTTGTCCCAGCCTGTGGCTGACATTGGAAGAAGCTGCGACCATGGAGTCTTGGGAGAAGGAGGAAGACTGAACCATTGCAGACATTTCCCACCATCTTGCATCAACAGACTCTGGGTGAGAAACTACCTCTTATGCTACCTTGATTTGAACTCTTTAGGGCCTTGTGACTCTTTAGGGCTTCTACCCCAAATAAATACCCCTTATAAAAACCATGAAATTTCTGTTTTTTTTGCATCAGCACCCCTTTGACTGATTGATGCAATACCTTAAATATCATTGTCTTCTCACCTTTATTGGTTTCTGATGAGAAATTGGCACCTACTCATTGCAGATCCCTTGTATGTGATGAATTGCTTTTTTTCTTATTGCTTTCAAATAGAAGTTCTATTATAATTTATTCTGGTTGGAGTATGTTATGCTTCTTAGGCATGTATACTGATGTCTTCCATAAGGTTTGGGATATTTTCAGCCATTATTTCCTAAAATATTCTTTCTGCCCCTTTTCCCTTTTCCTTATCCTTTTCACCCATGATGCATATGTTTGTGCACTTCATGCTTTCATTCAAATCGCTGAGACCTGCTCAATGTCTTCAATTCTTTTCTCTATGTGTTCTTCTGTCTGTAAGTTTTCATTTTCCAATCTTCCAATTCACTGATTCTTTCTTCTGCCTGTTCAAATCTCCTTTATATGACTTATTGTGTTTTAATCTCTCTATTATACTTTTCCTTTCAGTAATTTTTTATGTTTCTTTTTATAAGTTCAAGTATTTATTTATGCTCACTCATTGTCTTCTTAATATCTGCTATCATTTCAGCTGTATTTTCTTTCATCTCCTTGAATTGATTCAGGAGATTTGTTTAAATATATTTGATTAGCTCTTCCAAATTCTGTATCATCTCTGACATTTTAATTTCATCCTTTGTTCCATTTCTTTTTTCTTAACATGGCTTATCATTATTTTTTTGCTGATGTCTAGACTTCAGATTATATTAAAATGTTTACTCTGAATGTCAGTTTCTTTCTTTAACCTAAGGTTTTATTGTTGATTGTGTTTGTGTTAAAGATCTTATTTTATCCTTAGTCTGTTTTATTCTAGACCTTTAGACTAGCAAATATTTAACAGATCAGATTTTTTCAGCTCTTCATCTGTTTCTTGACCTGGATATACTGTATAATTTTTAATATTGCACTTCTAGTTCAATTGTTTCACTTCCAAGAGAAAGCCTCTTTTCTCTATTCCTTCCCCAGGAATCTTGATCATTCTGTTTTTGTTTCTTTGTTTGTTTTGCATCTAAAGTTTTTTACATTCCTTTCATTGTCACTAGCTACTTTTGCCACACAGCACATTCTGGGAATGGACCACTTGGATGTTTGAACTTAAGCAACATGATTCTTGACTTGATTTTATTCTATAGCCCTTTTAAAATGTTATGTCAGTCATTTTAGTTCAGACAAAGGGGTTATTTCACATTCTGATTTTTATTAATGAATTAGGTCTCAAGTCTCATGTTTTAATTCTTTGGAAAAATGAAATGAAAAGGCTGCTGTTACATTATAGCCTTCTTAATTCCATAATGTTGTCAAAAGGTATTTTCTAATTTATCACAAATATCTCCTATTTTTCTTTCCATTTCCATGATTGCGTTTTGTTCTGTTCAATCAATTTTTATTGAAGATATTTTAGTTATAGCTTTGAGGAAGTTTTGTTCTATGTTGTGAGCCATTTTTTGACAGGCACATTTAATGTTGAAAGAGGACACTTTCTGGGTCAGTTTCATCAGTTTTACTGTCCAAGATGTAGAATTGAGATTCTAATCAACATGTGTTCAAGTTGAAATAGGTCAGTTAACACTGAATCATATGCACACAAAAGAATTCTAAATTCATATATGAATATTTGTTTGTCTTATTTGGTTTAAAGTTGTCTTTATATCATAGCTCTTAATTTAATTTGAGTCCATAGTTTAAATTCTAGAGTTGTCAGCATACCTGTCTCATGTGAAGGATGTGTCTTTAGAGGCACCAGGCATTGTTGGGTTTGTGGAGAGTCTTTGGGAAAAGATAAGAGTTCTAGATGAGCAGAAATGAAGGGAGGTGTTATTAAAGCTGTAGAAGCTGAGAACAAAAGAATAAGAGGGAAGAGAGAGATCTGGAAATTGGAAAGTAACTGCAATACAAGAAGAGGTACGATGTACTAGGATAATGAGTCTAGTCATTACTTAAGTTTTCAAATTTCTTATTAGCATTGTTAAATAAATCTTTAATGAAGCAATTTTTATTCAGAACTTCATTTGGAGGCCTTTGCATACCAATAAAAAATGCTGTCCTTTGGACATGAGAAATCTTATTCCCTTTCTTTTTTGAGGTGACTCCTAAATGAACAATTTTCTTTAAGTCAAATGTTCCCCAAAGTGACCGCCAAAAGTCCAAAATATCCTGGATGAAGTTATGCTATTTGGAAAGATGTTTGAAACATATGATGGCAATAAGTACATATGTAAGAAAAAGGATTTTTTTCCTGGAGGAGGGGAGGCTTTAAATATAGAGGACCCAAGGATAGCCAGCAACATTCTGTCAAAATGTATTGCTCATCCATCTCTTGTCTTAGGCCCCCAACCTGACACATGTACACTGCCAAATTAAATTCTGAAAATCCATGTCCCCAGCAGGTGGAAGAACAGATAGTGCTCTCTCTGGTTTAAAGACAAGCTCTAAGGACAAAATCATGATAGAATGAGGACCTTATCCAGTCATTTTAGTTACACACAGCAAAATATTTCCAAATGGGTACTGGTCTGGGGAGAAACTCAAACTCATCAGTCTTTGAGGCTTTGAGACATGATGCTACTTATTACACTGCACAGGGGACCTCTCTGAGTAGTGCAACTAGTGGAAGACTGAAGTTCACACAAATAGACAGTGTAGACCAGTTAACAGTGAAGAGTCAACATATAAATACAGAAATAAATGAAGAATGCTCAAATGTGAACAAAAGCTATTTATTCAGAAATTATAGCATGGGAAACAATCACCTTAGCTTGAATTTTGCAGAGACTTAAAGTCAGGCAAGGAAATGGGAAAGTTGTACAGTTGAAAAAAATGGGGGGAATTTCAGGTAGGTCTTGATCAGAAGCTGTTAGCATGGGGAGGCTAAGGGGAGGTTAACTAGAAGTGTGACATCCAATGAGATTGTTTGGGAGAGCACGTGTGCCTTTGATCATTTGGCCCTGAGTTGGAAGTGGATGCGAAAATTAGGAAAGCTTTCACTTGTTTATTAATCCTTCCTACTGGGTGAATTTTTACAGGAATTTTGGATTGACTTCCCAAAATATTTACTGTATTTATATCAATTTTTGCAGGCTGTGGGTCATAGTTTTCTTTTCTGATTACTGCTGATTGTGGTCAGAGTTTCTTGGTCATTTTCATGTCTATATTCAGCCTCTCATATCTTAAAATATAAGACATAAACTTAGATCATAAAAAAGTTTAGATCGTAGCTCTGGCATGAATTAGTCCTTAATTTCTCCAAGACCAAGTCTCCTCATTGTGGAAACATAACCCATTTTATATTGCAACAAATCAACATATATAGTGAATCACAAGAATCTAAAACCATAATATATGTCTCAAATAATCTAGCACATACGTTTATCCAAATTCATTATACATCTACTCTGTTTAAATAGTGACATGTAGTGTTTGGAATGCATTAGGTATACATTTTGAGCTTATTCAAAGTACAATTATACAAATTGATTAAAAACATGCAGAAATGCCATAGTCATGTAGAGAAGTAGAAATTAAAATTATAAGCCTCTTGAGGACTTCATAAATGATGCAATTTTGTGAATTCTGATTATTAATATATATTTACTCAGGTGAAATAGTAATGCACACATACACATGCACACAGACATATGCTTTGGACACAAGAAGAGAAATTTGGTGTTGGCAGACAAAGAAAAGCCTGCAAAAATTTTATTTTTTCCAATGTTCTATACACTTCTGATTGGCAGCCAGGCTATAAACAACAGATCTGGTGAAAATTCCTCATTGTCTAGAAAAGCAAAATGATGTCAAGAGTAGTGAAATGATTTTAAACACCACTCATGTTAATTTATTCAAAATTACTTAAAACAATTTTTTTTTCTTTTGTTTTTTTTAGAAGTTGTGACTTAAAAACACTGATGACATTTCCTCAGGTCAAGGCTTTGGGTTGAGCAGGATTTCTGATTAATGACTTGGAAGGGATGAGTCTTATGTCCCTATATTCAGGAATACTTGAGCTGCCAACCCATTGCAAGAAGGTGTGTTCTTCAGAGAGTCTGCCCACTATTCCAATGCTTGGAGAGGGTGGGACATAGTTTTGTATTGTTTGCAGAGAGAAGGATCACTGTCCAGATTCTTGGAAAGGGATGGCTGTCATTCCAGCAGACCAGGAGGACAAAACATTGATCCACAGATGAATCTTGGACCTTGAAGTCTAATTCAAGGCTAGAATTCAAACTTGTTTGGGAAAACTAATATCATTTTCCTTCCAATTTCTCTCCTCTGGAATGGGGATGTCTATCCTAAGACTGTCCCATTGTTGTATTTTGGATTCAGAGAAGTTGTTTTCCAGGTTTCACAGATCCACAGAAAAGAGAGAAATTTTGTCCTAAGGTAGACCATACCCACAACTTATTTTGATGAGTATTTGGACTTTGAGTTGTTACTGACATGACGTAAGGATTTCCAGATGTTGAGATGCATGGATATATTCTGCATGGCAGAAACCCATGTCTTTTTTTATTCCATAGGGTAGAATGTGGTTGATTAAATTACAGACCCCAATTTAGTCATGTTCCTTATTTTAATCCCCTTATCTGTTGGTGCAAACTCTTTTGTAAATAAGACACTTTTAATATATTCTTTTCATTTAAGATGTGGCCAAAATGAATGAGGGTGGGTCTTATTACTGAGGACTTTATGAAGAGCACACATAGGAAAATGCAGGCTGGAGAAGGCCATACAGGAAGAAGTTAAAAGTCAATGGAAGAGAGAGATTCATGGGCAAGGAAGCACAGATACAAAATATAAATGAATTCATAACAACGTAAGGAAACATACTCAACAATTACAGCCTTTGTTTCTCTAACAGGTAACATGATATAGCTAGTATTTATAAGTACTTACATCCACCACCTATTTCATATTCCCTTTACCCTCAATAAGTATCTCATGGACTTTTTCTTCGTGGAGTGACACAAACCTTCATTCCTGGAGAACTTAGACCATTAATAATCAAGGCTAGTTTGAGTTTTTTTTAATTTTTCCATTGACTGAATCACAGGGTATAGTATTTCTCAGAGATATACTAGGAAATCTCCTACATTCCACACATGCTTTTCCTTACTATTGTTAGATGTCCAGTTTTCCCTTGGTAATCAGTATCAAGTTCCCCATTAGTACGGTGACTCCCTTTTTACCCATTGAGTCAGAAGCATGAGAAGACCAAAATGACAAGCCCTCAGTTTTATGTTCCAGTTCAATGAAATCATTAGTATGCCTCCTGATGGAAGCCCTCTTCCTTTTGGAGACTGCCTGGCCAGTAGTGCTCAAAGATGCAGCTATAAGAAGCAGAAATATTGCTAGTTGATCATGTGAGTAATAGTGATTGGTGCCATTCTCATTTCCACCCTGTCATCCTGGGTCCATGAATGTTGGAAATGGGATAAATAGCACCCTAGAAAGGACAGTAATCTAGAAGAAATATAGGCCATTGTAGAAAATTTATTCAGCTCTGCAAGGTACTGCTCCCTTGCTGACATAGTGATTGAACCTTCAAAAGGCCATTCCATGGCTCTATCAATCTAGCTGATTCAGCATGATTGGTTACATGGTATGATTATTGAATCCCATGATCATGGACCCACTGGTCACATTGTACTTGCTGTAAAGTTATTTACTTTAGCAAAAGGAATATTTGTGGAATACCAGGATGGTAGATATGACATTCAATAAGGCACACAGAAGACAGACATGGCAGATACCTTGCTTTTTCCAGTAAAAACAAAATGCTGCCCCTTCCATGATGAAAGTGGTTTAATGTAACCAACTTGTCACCACTTAGCAGAGTGACACTTAGGGTATGGTGCTATATCATGACTGAGTGGTTGTCTCTGCTGCTTTCAAAGTAATATGCAGCAGTGGCTATATCCAGGTCAGCCTTGGTGAGTGGAAGTCCATGATGTGGAGCCCAGGAATAAACTCCATTTGAATCACAACTTTGTTCATGAGCCTTTGGAGGATGACAGGAACAGCTGGAGAAAAGGTTGACTGGTATTACAGAACATGTCATCCTATCCACTTGATTATAAAATCCTACTCTAATAAAGAAACAGTCTAGTGAGCATTTACTTGGGACACAAATATCTTCATATTTTACAGCAATTCAGAAAATTCTAGGCACACACCTCTCTCCACTAACAGTCTCTAATTTTCCAATATGTTCTCTCTAAACCTTGACATTCTTATCAAACTACTAACCACCGCTCATAAATCTATACAAATACACTTCTGACTATTTTTTCTTCCAAGCAAAATAAACTAACAGGTATACTGTTTGAGGTCCTGGCCTCTGTGAGAATTTCCCCCCACAACTGTCCTTTATGAATATCCTAAAAAGGGGTTGTAGTGCTGCATCTGTCCACTTTTGAGTGTTGTTTGTATATTTTATTAAACATTCTGTAAATTAGTCCCAATTTTTTACTTCTTATGATGCACTCCCTAAGAAGCCAAAGCTGTGGGCTGGATAAGAAAAGGTAAGGTGGAAGGAGTGGAGGCCATGGGCATTTGAGACACTCCTTCAGTAACTTACTTGTGCCTTCAAGGCCTGCTAAAGCCTCATCTCTTTTAAGCTACTCCTATTTGATGATGGGATGCTTCAGTGCTTGCCCAAAGTAATGGCTTGGTGGGTCAGATATTTTATGATGGGCAGCTCAATTCTCATGGTAAGTAGGTGGTTCCATGGATAAACATTCAGCCTTTATTAAGGCCCAATTATACGCTAAATGCAGTTTCTCAAAAGAAAAGTAATTATATGCAAAGGATGCCCAGCTTTGCCTCCAAATCCCATGTGTTTGCACTGGTGATTCTCATTTAGAGCCATGACAAAGTCCCCTACCAAGATCTCCAAATGCTACTGGCACTTCAAGCACCATTGGATATGCTGGATCATTATGGCCCATGTGACAAAGCAGCTTGCATAACAATCTGGACCTGTTGCAAAGCATTCTCTTCTTCCAGTGTCCAATCAAACTGGCAGCTTTTTTGTGTTACTCAATAAATGGGTCAGAGGAGCACAAAAGAGAAAATTCAAATAAATAAAATCAGAAAATTGAACAGAAATATATTGCCATGGGACCCACAGAAGTGAGAGATCAAAAGATGAAACTATGAACAACTGTTCATAGAAAAGGGAAGATGAAATGAACAAATTCCTAGAAACACATGAACAACCTATTCTATACCTAGAAGAAATAGAAGACCTCAACAAACCAATCACATGTAAAGATATTGAAACAGTCATCAAAAACCTCCCATGTGGATGGTACATTTTTTTCAACTGATATATAAACATCCACATGTAAAAATATTATTAATAGGGAAGGGGGAAATAGAGGAGGATGTTGGGTATATGGGAATCCCCTATATTCTGTGTGCAATCATACTGTGACGTAAAACTTCTCTGAAGACAATATATATATATATGTGTGTGTAGGAAATCTTATATATATATATATATATATATAAGGGACTTATATATATATAAGTCCCATGTGTTATTACAAATTTCTTTTTAAAATTGTTAAATACTAATATATATATATATAAAAGTAAGACACTGGGAAGGAAATGGAAGAAAATGCCACTGTACATACAGAACAACTGATATTACAGTGATGAAAGGAAAAACATCAAAAAAATAATTTAATTCATTTTATTTTTTTGATGTTTGTCTTTTTTTAAATATCCCAATCTTTTTTACTTTGTCTTAGTTTCTCTAAATTATTATGTATTTTATTTCTTATGTTTAAACCTATCATTATTATTTCATTTTCCTAATAATCATATTTGGCAATATTCCTGGCTTCATTTTTGAAGAGGTTTTGGATCACAGAAGGGTTACAACTATAGCAGGGGAGGATCAATGGGGTGGGGTGTCAATGATGGGAGATACATGGGAGGAAGTTCACCTGGGCTTACATATAAGGTATATAAACATGTTCAAATGTTCATGGAGCATTGCCACAGTGGGTGGAGATTCACACAACAATTGAAAGATTATTGAATTCCCATACTGGGGAGCTCTGCCACATTCTCTAATGGAACAGCAACTATCCCCCAATTGCAGGGGCAATGATTGTGGAAAGGATGGTCCATTAATGGGCCCTTGATGTTGACGACTATGCTTGAGAGAAAATGACACGGCAGAGGAGACGGTTTTAGTTTTTGATGCTGGGGCCCTGGGATGTAAATACACAGAGAAGAAGAACATAGAGGAAGAGAGAGAGCTCATTAGACACAGCAGAGGCCCTAGGAAGAGAGATGAGCCTGATAGTCTACAGCTGACCTTGTGAAGAGAACTGAGCAGCTGAGCTCAGATAGAAATAAACCCCAAAAAGAGAAAGAAGCCTTATACAAGCCTACAGCTGAGACTGGAAGAAGATGGGACCATGGAGCCCTAAGAGGAAGAACAATGGTTGAACCCTCACAGGCATTGCCTGCCATGGGGCATCAACATGTGGCAACACACTTTGGGTGAGAAAGTAGCCCTTATGGTACCTTGAGTTGGACTCCTTAGGGCCTTGTGACTGTAAGCTTCTACCCCAAATAAATATCCTGTTTGAAAGCCAAAAGAGTTCTGGTACTTTGCATCAGCACTCATTTCTCTGACTAATAAAGACATCTTAACAATATTTAGCCTTAAAATCCATGAACACGGAATATCCTTCCATTTATTTATGTCTTCTTTGAGTACTTTCAGTAATGTTTAAAAGTTTTTTGAGTATAAGTCCTTTACAACCCTGGCTAAATTTCTTTCTAATTATTTGATTTTTTACATTTGCTTTAGCATATCGAATTTTATTACAGATTTCTTTTTAAAATTGTTAAATACCAATGTAGAGAGGCATCAATGAATTTTTTTTTTATATTGTACCCTCCACTTTGATGAATTAGTTATTAGATCTTAGCATTGTTATGGATTTTTGTGAATTTTCCATATATAGGATCATATCATCTGCAAACAGTGATAGTTTTACTTCTTCCCTTCCAATAAGGATTCCTTTTATTTCTTTTTCTTGACTAATTACTCTGGCTAGACCTGACACTACAACTTGGAATACTACTGTATTAGTCAGCCAAAGAGGTGCTGATGCAAAATACCAGAAATCTCTTGGCTTTTATAAAGGATATTTATTTGAGGTAGCAGCTTACAGTTACCAGATCATAAAGCATAAGTTACTTCCCTCACCAAAGTCTGTTGTCACATGTTGGAGCAAGATGGCTTTCTACATCTGCCAAGATTTCAGGCTTCCTCTCTTACTGGGGCTTGTTTCTCTCCAGTCTCAGCTGCACCTGCTCTCTCCACAAGACTAGTTGTAGACTATCAGGTGACTGGCTCTGTCTTTCTCCTCAGGGCTTGAGTCTTTCTGGGCCCAGCTACTCTGCTCTTCTGTTTGCTAACTTTCTGGGGCTCCAGCATTAAAAATCCAACTCTCTTCTTTGCCATGTAGATTCCTTGTAAGGCCCTGCCTACAAAGGTGCCAGGGTCTCAATGTCCTACTGATGTAGACCAGTCAAAGCCCTAATCATAATTTAATCACATTCAGGTACAGACCTTGTACAAACATAATGTAAAATCTATTTTTTGAATTCATAAACAATATCAAACTGCAACAACTACTGTTGACAGTGAGTATACATTTCTTCCCATGTATATGAAGTTAGCCGTGAGATTTTCATATAGGACTTTTATCATTTTGGGTTAATTTCCTCTTATTCTTAGTCTTTTAAGTGTTTTTAAAATAAGGATACTGGATTTTGTCAAATGAATTTCCTGTACCAATTTAGATGGTCATATTTTTATTTTCTTTGTTTTTGTTTTTATTTCATATTATTAATAAGGTATATTATATTAATTGATTTTCTTATGTTGAACCACCAGTGCATGCTTGGGATAAATCTCACTTGATGGTGGTGTATATTTTTAAATGAGCTATTGGATTCTGGTAGTTTTATTAAATATTTTTGCATCAATATTCATAATTTTATTGTGGTGTCTTTATCTAGCTTTGATGTTTGTGTGATGCTCAACTCAACAGACTGAACTATGTAGTATTCCCTTTACTTCAAATTTTTGGTGGAATATGGGAAGGACTGGTGTCTGAATATTTGATGAAATTTTTCAAGGGACACTTCATTTCTTGTGATTTTCTTTATTGGCGGGATTTGATTAGTACTTTGACCTCTTTATTTGTTTTTTGGTCTATTGAATTTTCCTATTTCTTCTTGAGTCAATGTAGCAGTTTGTGTGTTTCTAAGAATTTGTCTCTTTCACCTAGTTTATCTGTATTGTTAGGGCACTATTGTTCATAGTATCATCTTATACTCCATTTTCTTTCTGTAGGTTGTATAGTAATGCCCCACTTTCATTTTTTTATTTTAGTTATTTCTGTCCTTTCTCTTTTTGTCTTTGTCAGACTAGCTAAAAGTTTGTCAGTATTATTGATTTTTACAAAGATACAACTTTTGATTTCATTGAACTTCTCTATTGTGGTTTTATTTTTTATTTCATTTAGCTCCACTATAACCTCTGTAATTGAATTCCAATTGCTCCTAGTGGTTTTATTTTGCTCTTTAGTTTCTAGTAATTCATGTTGTGAGATTTGGTCTCATATTTGAGATATTTTCCTTTTTTCTGTAATAATTCAGACCTGTATATTTCCCTGTCACCACTTTTTTTTTGCTGCAGCTATAAGATTTGGTGTGTTTGTTTTTTGTCATTTGCCTCAAGATATTTTCTAGTTGCATTTGTGATTTATTCTTTGACCCAGTGGTAGTTTAAGAGTGTACTCTATAATTTCCTGATTGGGAATTTTCCAATCATGCCTCTGATGTTGATTTCCTGCATCAACTCTAATTTGTCAGAGATAATTCATTGTACAATTTCAATCTCATTACCAAAATTACTAAGTCATGTAATGTGATCTAGGATATGGTCTATTTTGAAAAATGAACCATGTGCACTAGAGAAGAATGTTTATTATGACCTTTGGGATGAAGTGATCTACATATACATCTGAGCCCTAGACTCTTTATATTATTTCTCAGTCTTCGATTTTCTTATAAGTATTCTTTTATAAAATTATATCCATTATTAAATGTTGTATATCGAATATATTACTAGATCATAGAACCATCTCCTTCTTCTTTTAAAAGCGTCAATATTAATGCTTCGTTATTGTGGATCTCTGCTGTTTCAATGAATATATATTTAAAACTGCTAAAATCTTTTTGTTGAATTGCCCACTTCGTAATTATCTAGTCAACTCCTTTGTCCCTTTTAGCAGTTATGTACTTGAAGAATACTTTATCTGGTATTTGTATAGTTACCTTCATTACTATTTGCATTTAACATTTTTTCAACAATCTTGTGACTATGAATTTAAGTTGAGTCTCTTGTAAAAAGCATATAGTTTTAACCATTGTCCTATCTCTGCCTTTTGATGGGGATTTTAGTCCATTTCCATTTAAAGTAACTACTGTTTATGCAAAACCTTCTTCTGCCATTTTTAATATTTGTATTTTTTGCTTTATAATATTTTGTCCCTCAGTTCTTCCATTAATGTCTATTTTCACATTCATTCTATTTTTGTATTGTTGCATGTTCAGTTCCTTTTTATTTCCTCCTGTTTATTTTTTCATGTATTTCCTCTGTGTTTACTACTGTGCTTAAAAACAATACTGTAAAACTATAACAATCTCATTTGATTTGATACCATCTTAAGTTAAAAATGCACACAAATATTGTTCCTATTCCCACCATACCAACAGTTTATTGTTGTACTTTTTAAAATGTGTGTCTTTACACATTAAATACACTAAACCATAGAATTTCAATTACTTATTTTGTGCCAACTTTTTTATTTCTCCATCGTTTCCTCACCCTAGCTAATTTAAGCAAGTTTTCCTCCCTCCCTCTCCCCCTCCCTCCCTCCTTCCTTCCCTCCTTCTTCCTTCCTCCCTTCCTTTCTTCCTTCCAAGAGAAGTTGTGAGTTTATAAAACGATCATGCATAACACACAGAATTCACAAATATCACCACATCATTGATACCTTGCATTATTTGTTAAAAGTGATGAAAAAGTAGCATCAAATTAGTACTGCTAACCACAGTTCATAGCTTATATTTGGTGTATTTTCCACATAAACCATCTTATTATTAACACCATGTATGTGTATTTTATATTTGTTATTGCTCATGACAAAACATTCTCATATTTGTAATTTCAACAACAGTCCACCATCCACCACAGGGTTCACTGTGTTATAAAGTCCTTTGCTTGGTAATTGATGCAAAGTGTGCATTCAGTGGTTCTCAGTTTCATCACAGAGTGGTGTTGTAATCACTTCAGTCAGTTTTAGAACATTTTCATTACTCCAAAAGGTAAAAAAATCCTATTACATTTTAGCATGTTCTTTTTAGGATCTGTACAAATAAAGTGAAGTTACAATTAAAAATTCAATACAATATAATACTGGGGCTTACAATTACCCATATTGCTAAATCTACCAAAATATTTTAACTCTTTATGCTATTTTTATCCACTGTCTTGGGTTTTACTTTTCCATCTGAAGAATTCCCTGTAACATTGCTAGTAGGTTAGGTCTAACAGTGATGATCTCACACAGCTTTTGTTTATCTAGTAATGTGTACATCTCACTCTCATTTATAACTGAGTCTTGTCAGATATAAAAAAATTTTTTTGTACTTGTTTTCTTTCAGTACTTAAATACTTCATCCCCTTGCCTTCATGCTGCCATGGTTTCTGTTGAGAAGTCAGTACTCAATTTTATAGGGACTGCCTTTAATATAACATGTTGCTTTTCTCTTGCTGCTTTCAGAACTCTATTCTCATCTTTGCACTCTACAGTTTTTACTACATAATGTCTGGGAATAGTTCTCAAGTATATCCTGGTTGTTGTTCCTAATATCCTTGGATGTAAGAACATGACTTTCATTAAATTAGAGAAGTTTTCTTCCATTATTTCTTTGAATATTCCTCCTGCTTCATTATCTCTTTATTCTACAAAGACTCCTTTTATGACTCTACTGGTATTATTAAGGTATCCCACATGTCTCTTAGGCTCTGTTCACTTTTTCCTATCTTTATACTTTCTTCTTTTCTGCCTGAATCATTTAAAATGTGCAGTCTTTGATTTCACTGATTCTTCCTTCTACATATCCAACATCAGGTCTTTTCTTTGATGATTTTTGAAAGTTTATCTTGTTCCTTTTGAGGGGCTATAATTTCTGACATCCTTGTTTGTAAACTGTTTTTTAACAATGAGCATTTTAATAATTTAATGTTTTAATTATAGGATTTGGTCTCCAACCTGTCTGTTTCTTAAGTTTGTATCCAGATGGTTAAATGACAAATGTATAATTGATTGTCAGCAGATGAGAAAAAATAAATCAATGCAAAAAAACACCTTTTAATGTCTTTGAAAATCATCTCTGTTTGCTGGTGCTCTCTTCCATAATATATTTTTCCTATCAGCCTGAGTGAAAATGTGGGATCCTCTTCTTTTCTGAGGCTGTGCCTTGTCATAGATTTTTTGGGGGCCTTAGAAATTGCCCTGTTTATTGGAATTAGAATACACCCCCTATCCCTATGAAATAGAATTATTCCCTTCAGGGTATTTTAGAATCCTTTGCCACAAGCCACTTTGAGTTATTTGTTTCTTATGCTGCTTTAACTGTCTGTAACCTGTGTCTCCTTGCACAGCATGGTTTGAGAGGAACAAGAATGAAATGAGTCTTCTCTGTCATGCATTCTGGCTAACATGGGATAGATTGGAACAAACAAAATTGCACTCCAGTATTCCCATAAGGGTTACACTGCTCCCTTCAAAAGAGTCACTAACCCACTATAAGCACTTAGGCCCATTCCAAACTGTGCCAGGGAGGGGATAGTGCAGAGGAAAGCTTTTGCTAACAGGTTAAAATTGGATTTTCTTGAGGTAGGACTCTGTTGCTGAAATCATTTATCAGTTTTCTGGTGTTTGGGGGAAGATACTGTGGCAATTTGAGTATTGAGGAGCCCCCAAAATTATGTTCTTAAGGTAATTCATTCTTGTGCATGTAAACTTACTCAGACTATTGTAGGTGAGAACTTTTTAATTAAATTACTTCAGGTAGGGGCCTTTGCTTAGATTGTAGGATGCAAGATGGGTCTTTTTTTTTTAATATTTTTTTTTTAGTTTTTTAAGAGATACTTAGATTACATAAATGTTACACACAAAAAAAATACAGATTCCCATATGCCCCACTAAACATCATAAAGATGTCTATTCTACCCAAACTAATCTACAGATTTAATGCAATCCCAATAAAAATCAACACAGCATTTTTTACTGAATTATAAAAACTAACAATAAAATTTATTTGTAAGGGTAAGATACCCTGAATAGCCAAAGGCATAATGAAAAAGAAAAATGAAATTGTAGGTATCACACTACCTGACTTTAAAACATACTACAAAGCTACAGTGGTCAAAACTGCATGGTATTGGCACAAGGATAGACATACCAACCAATGGAACTGAATTGAGAGTTATGATATAGATCCTCACATATACAATCATCTGATATTGACAAGGCTTCCAAGCCCACACACTTGGAGACAATGGCCTCTTCAAAAAATGGTGCTTGGAGAACTTGATATCCATAGGCAAAAGAATGAGAGAGGAACACCAACTCACACCTTATACAAAAATCAACGCAAGATGGATCAAAGATCCAAATATAAGATCCAAGACCATAAAGGCCTTGGAAGATAATGTAGGGAAGCATCTACAGGACCTTGTAATAGAAAATGGTTTCATGAACTTCACACCTAAAGCATGAGCAGTAAAAGAAAAAAATAGATAAATGGGACATCCTCAAAATTAAAAACTTTTGCACCTCAAAGGAGTTTATCAAGAAAGTAAAAAGGCAGCCTATCCAATGGGATTAAGTATTTAGCAGCCATATACCTGATAGAAGCCTAATATTCAGCATAAATAAAGAAATCTTACAACTCAAAAATTAAAAGACAAATATCTCATTTAATAAATGGGCAAATGATTTTAATTTATCCAGTCCAGGGAACTAGGGAGAGGGTTGGGAGAGGTACCAGGTGAACACAGGGTATTTGCGGGTGTGTGGTTGAGAGTTAAGAGTTGGGAATGCTCTTGTGGCAGTGTGATGGAGAAGGGCTACTGCTTTGGGGAGTTGGATTGGGGGGATTCCATGGCGGGGCACACCTAGAGCATCCTTCTATGGAATGTGTGAGGGATAATTTTGTCATAATGTGTTGTATCAGTGGGTGGAGACCCACATAATGAGTGGGAAGGAGTTGTACTCCAGTACTTGGGAGGACCAATTTGTTCTCAAATAGAGGGGCAGGAGTCTCTAAAAGCATGGGCAGTTCCTAATAGGGAAGGAAAAACCAATGTGTCAAGACCTCAGTGTTGTTGCATGTAACTGTGAATCTTGTCGTTAGAGGAGTGAAGCCAGGGGGTAGCCATGAGCCCCAGGGGGAGAGAAGGGAGGAATAGAATGGTTTGAGCAGGGAGTGTTTGATGCACAATGGAGGTGTTCTGCATGATCTTGCAATGATGGACACAGACCATGTTAAATATCATCAAAATTTATAAAAGTGTATGGTTTAAAATGTAAACCATTGACCTTGTTTAGAAGCTATGTTTCACTGTTTGTATATCAGTTATAACAAAGGTACTACCTACTTATAAAAAGGTGTTGGTGTGGGAGGGGGAAAACAGGAGGATGTTGGGTATATGAGAGTCCCCTGTATTCTGTATGTGACTTTACTGAGATCTAAGACTTCTTTGAAAGCAAAATGAAAAATAGTAAGACACTAAAGAGAATGCCACTGTACAGATATGACACCAGATGTTGCATTGATGAAAGGCAGAATGTCAAAAAAATTTTTTTAATAATTTTCATTATTTTTTAATATACCAGTTTTTTTATTTTAGTTTAGTTTTAATTTTTTTTTTTTTTGCATTTTATTTCTTATATTTAAACTTTTTGTTATTTCATTTTCCTGTTAATTGTATTTGGTTAATTTAATGGATTCATTTTTAAAGAGACTGGATCACAGAAGTTTTAAAACTGGTGGAGCAGGATCATTGGTGTGGGTTGTCAGTGATGAAGGATACATGGGAGGAAATTCACCTGGACATACATATAAAGTATATAAAAATGTTTAAATGTTTGCGGGGCATTGTCACAGTGAGTGGAGACTCACACAATAACCAAGAGATATTGAATTTCCATCCTGGAGAGCTCTGCCACATTCTCTAATGGAGCAGCAGCAGTCCGCTGGGTGCGGGGGCAGTGACTGGTGAAGGAGGATGATCCACTGATGGGCCCTTGATATTGTGCTTGTGAACCTTTGCTCTTGAAATTGAAACTTAGTCTAGTGTTACAGGGTGCCTAGGACTTACTTCCTGAGAGCCTCCTTGTTGCTCAAATGTGGCATTTCTCTAAGCCAAACTCAGCATATAAATGCATTACCTTCTCCCAGCATGGGCCATGACTCCTGGGGATGAGCCTTTCTGGTACCAAGGGATTACTGACAGGCACCAATTGGCAGTGCAGCTGGAAAGAGACCTCAAATAAAAGGGGAAAGAGGTAAACACAAATGAGTTTATATGGCTGGGGGTAAAATTGCCATCCCAAAGAGCTCTGCCACATTCTCTAATGGGACAGTAAAAATCCCCTGAGTACATGGGCAATGACTAGCAAAGGAGGATGGTCCATTGACAGGCCTTGATATTGATGACTGAACTTAAGAACCTTTACTTTTGCTATTGAAACTTAGCCTAGTGTTATAGGGTGCCTACAAGTTACCTCTTGAGAGCCTCCTTGGAGCTCAGATGTGGCCTCTCTCCAAACCAAACTCAGCATATAAATGCATTACCCTCCCAACAGCATGGGACATGACTCCCATGGATGAGCCTCCCTGGCACCAAGGAATTACTACTAAGCACCAACTAGCAATGCAATTGGAAAAAGACCTTGACCAAAAGGGGGAAATGGTAAAAACAAATGAGTTTATATGGCTAAGAAACTTCAAAGTGAGTCAGGAGGTCATTCCGGAGGTTACACTTATGCACATCTCAGCAGGATCTCATTGCTGCCAAAGTAAATCCTAACTCAAATAGCAGGGGTCCTGAGGGCTCTGGAGACAACCAGACACAATAGTCAGGGAAGACAGCTAAGGAGTTTGGTTCCTTACCACTGGTCCCTAACTTTGGAATTTGTGCTCCCAAGTTTGACAGGGTTGGACTCAGGTGTGGTTTCCTTACACATGGCTCTTCTGACTCTTCTATTTGAACCTATAATTAATACTAGGTTTGATAGGTATATATTGAAGAGACTTAAATCTTTGGGTTGTTCTTTTACCAGCTGGTCCTTGAATCTCAACAGAGTTGCAACACTTACTCTTCAGTTCATTGGATTGAGTCAGGACAACGACCATCCCAAGTTACCAAGAGAGTCTACAACTGCAAGCAAGAGAGTCCCATCCATCTGACCTATAGGATCAAAGCCACCTCTCAATTAGAGGTGGATTGTACATCACCATCCCAGAATCCTCAGGATTGGGGAATGAATTATGGACTAAAGTAGACTTATTGGCATTCTACTATAGACTTATTGTGATCCTGGCAATGTAAGAACTTATATCATTGATATGGAGGCAGTGGCCACTAGAGGTTCTAAGGGCAGGGAGAGGGTAAAACAGGTGTAATATGGGGAATTTTTTGGGACTTGGGAACTGTCTTGAATAACACTGCAATGACATATACAGGACAGAATGTAAACTATAATGTAAACTATGATCTATGCTTAGTGGCAATGCTCTAAAATATGGTAATCAATTTTAATGAATATACCACAATAATGAAAGATGTTGATATTGTTGGAAAATGTGGGTGGTATAGCAAGGAGGGCATATAGGAATCCTGTCTATTTTTTATGTAATAGTTATATAATCTAAGTATCTTTTTAAAAATTAAAAAAATATTTTGAAATACTGTGATGCATTTTTTATATGGAAAGAACATGTATTTTCGGGGTCCAGAGGGTGGAATTTGGCGGTGTGAATCTTTTGTGGACCTCAGAAAGCCAAGTCCTTGAGCTAATCAATTCCAGTGCATGTAAACCTACTGTAGGTTGGACCTTTTAATTCCATTACTTCAATTAAGAGTGTTTTGATAGATTGTGTAATTAAGGGTTGAACTTAATCCTTTTTCTGAAGTCCTACATAAATAGAGGAATAAAAAGACATACAGAAAATAGCTTCAGAGAAAGAAAGGAACCCAGAACCTGAGTGAGAAGACACTCAGGGCCACAAGTCAAAATCAATGGAACATAGAATATGAAAGGAATTCAATTTGATGTATGTAGGATGACTCAATACCTGAAATTAAATTGTTTCTCTCCCTGTTGCTAGGATACAAAGTAAAGAATTATATGTAAATTAGAAGGTAATGAGATGCAACTCTCTTGGTGCCAAATTCCATTTCTTGTAGTCCAGAATATCCTGTTGAAGTAATGAAGTGTGAAACCAGCTTCAGCAAGTTGGCCAGACCTGCCTAGAAGAAGGCCCTTGCTGCCCTCACTTCAATTTGTTTAATTAACATAGTAAAGTTCTCACCCCTTTTTTGAACATGCAATGTATGTGCCAGTGTGATTTCCTGAACATACTAATCATACATATATATAATTAGCTATGTATGTTCATCCATATGCATAAAACCAAATGCATAATCAAAGCAAATGCTAAGTAGTAACTTAGGTATTTAAGCAAGAGTAAAACCACAGCATGGGGAGGAGGATTTGAGTCACTTTAGACCGACCTTGACTCCTGTCTGCAGACAAAATAAATGTAAGTTCTGCCTAACTCTCATATTAAAGTTTTTTTCTTATATATCTCTGGTTATCTCCAAAAGCCCAGCTTTGGATCCTAACAACTTTATCCAGGAACTGAAAGTAACAGGGCTTGGAGGAGAAGGAAGAGAGGAACACATGCTGACACATGCCTGATTGCTCACAGCTGCAGCCCAAGGAGAAAGAATCATTTGATGATGCCTTGATTTGGACACTTTCACAGTCTCAGAATAAATCCTTATTGTAAAAGTCTAAAACATTTCTGTTACATTGTTCCCAGCAGCTTTAAGCAAAGATAGCTTGACCTTTTATTGTAATTTTTCAAAGATCCTGTGCATTAACAGACCCTGGAGTGTCTATGCTGCCATCTCGGTTTCCTAAAAGCAATAATAATAATATTAAGCGCACTAAAATAATTTAAGGTTGCAAATTTTATTCCTTAGAGGAACAAATGAGCAATATAATGAAATGAGGTAAGGTTAACAAATCCAATTTAGGGTATAAAATTTTAAATTAAATATTATATTAGCCAAAAGAAAGACAAGAGAGAAGAAATAGAATTTTAACAATATTTGACATTAATGAAAATAGCCCATAAATAATTATTTTAAATGAAAGTGGACTAAATTCTCCAATTAAAGTCCCTGTAATTGACTATTAAATAGTAAATCCCAACTATATGATGTCTATAGTTGGGAAAATGGTGGAGTAGAGAGCTACAGGACTCATTCCTTTCAACAAAACAATTAAGCAGGCATGGGCTTTCTAAAGTAATTTGAAACTCCAGAGTCCAGAAAAAAACTATACAGCAACCAAGAAAGAGCAGGAGGAATAGATGATAAATTATGGTAAAGAAATAAAATTTGCTTTCTCCATATGGCAGCTACTAGTGCCTATCTTCCATCATGCAGCAGGCCACCACAGGCTAGCTTAATGGTGACAGAAATGGACGAAAAAATCCAGTTTTCCAAGTCCAGATGTGGGCATCACTTGTAACTGATCATGGCTTTTGATTAGTGACATTGAATGGCTGGGTCTGCAGCTCTGAGGGCAGGCAATATATCAGCATACCCCCCAAAAAGCCAGGGGCAGCCATCATTTCCACCTACCTTGACAAGGACAGCAGCTACCATTGTTTCAAACTTCCCCAGGAAAGGTCAGTAGCAATGGAGATTTAAAGAAATAGAATTTCTTCTGAGTTCTAGTGGACAGTTAGTTGAAGGGTTGAATTAGCTGGGCTGGCCAGGAAAGCTTAATTTTGTGACACAGTCAGAGAAGTACTTGGTACCCTTTCTGATCCCCTCCGTGGGGTACTTTGGAGTCCTTCTGTGCTGCCTTTGTGGGTTCCTGGCTGTGTTTTGGCTAGGTAAGACTGATTTCAAAAAGTTCTGTCAAGTATTCCCCTCCTCTCAGAATGTCAATAAATTAAGTAACCTATATGAAATGCAAAAATTCTAGAAACACATTAACTGCCTACATTGACTCAAGAATAAATATCAGATCTTTAATCAACAAACCAATTACTAGTAGAAAGAAATTTCATCAGTAATCTAAAACCTCCCAACAAATATTCCTAGAAGACTTAACTTTAAAGTATTTCAAAAATTGAAGATGGTCCACTCATTTATTCAGTTTTCTGAGGTCAAATTCATCTTCATATGAAAGTCAGATAAAGATACCACAAGAAAAAAAACTACAGACCAATATCTTTTATGAACATACATACAAAAATTCTCAAAAAAGCTAGCAAACCAAATCCAATAGCATAGTATAAGAATTATACACCATGACTAGGTTTGATTTATCCCTTTTTTGCAAGGTTGTTTTAACATAAGAAAATCAATGTAATACACCACATTAACACAATAAAGGAAAATAAACACATGGTCTTCTCAGTTGATGCAGCAAAGGCATTTGACAAAATCCAGCATCCTTTATTGAGAAAAACAATTTGAAATACAAGAATAGAAGGAAACTCCCTGTATACGGCAAAGAGCTTATATGCAAAGCACAGAACTAACATCCTTTTCAACGATGAAAGACTGAAAGCTTTCTTTCTAAGATGAGAAGCAGAAAAAGGATACCCAATGTCACCACCATTCTTAGACAGTGTATTGGAGGTATGTGCCAGGCAATTTAAGCAATAAAAATAATTTTTAAAAAAATCCAAATTGGAAAGGAAGAAATATAATTTTGCCTATTTGCAGATAATATGATCCTGTATACAGAAAATCCTGAAAGGCCACAACAAAGTCCCGAGATTTAATAAATGAATTCACCAGGATGGCATGGTTCAGCATCAGCTGAAACATAAGTAGTGTTTCTATAAGTAAACAATGATCAATCGGAAAAAGAAATCTAGATGAAAATTTTATTCACAATAGTAACTAAAAGAATCAAATAACTAGGAATAGTTCTTACCAATTATGTAAAGAACTTGTACACTGAAACCTACAAATCATTGATAAAAGAAATCAAAGAAGACCTAAATAAATTGAAGGACTTTCTTTGTTCTTGGATTGGAAGACTATATGTCATTAAGATGTCAGTCCTACCCAAAGCATTTTATAAACCCAATGCAGTTTCAATCAAAAGTACAACATTCTTTGCAGAAATGGAAACCTAAATAACAAGTATATATGGAAAAGTAGGGGTCCCTAAATAGCTAAAGCCATATGGAAAAAGATGAATGATGTTGTAAGACTAACACTTTCCAATTTTAAATTTATTACAAAGCCACAGAAATCAAAACAGTATGGTACTAGCACAGGGACAGACATATAGACCAATGGAAACAATACAAGAACTCAGAAAACAATCCTCACATTTATGCTCAACTGGTAACTCACAAGGTGGCAAAATCCACTCAATTGGGAAAGAATAGACTCTTGAACCTATGGTCCTGGGAAAATTGTATTTCCATATGTTAATAAAAGAGAAAGAGAACACCTACCTATGACTATATTCTAAAATCAACTCAAAATGGATCAAGGAACTAAATATAAGATCTAGAACTATCAAAATCTTTGAAAAATTTTTTAAAAAACTAGAGAATCATCTTCAGGACCATGTGTTAGGAAATGGTTTCTTAAACTCTATATCCAAAACA